>ML784447.1:622119-635328 GCA_009831015.1 Picea engelmannii
CGTGTTTCATGTTTCACTGCTTAAGAAATATGTACCTGATGCTAATCATGTTATCGATTGGACTGTGATTCAGGTGGAACCAGAAGGTGTCCTGCAAGTGCATCCTGTGCGCATATTGGACAGGAAAAGCAAACAACTCCGTAATCGAGCTATAGAGCTTGTAAAGGTCTAGTGGACCTGGTATGGTCCTGAAGACGTGGCATGGGAGCATGAAGAGGTAATGCGGGCAGAGTATCCGCATCTTTTTGAAAAATTTTGAAAGACTTGCAGAGACAGTGTAAGTTGCACTGAGGACAGTGCAAAAATAAGGGGAGGGGGATTGTAGTGTCCCCAAGGCCGAGCCCCGTTGCAAATCATGATGTATGAAATGAATTGTAAACATGTTCTATAGGCTGGTGAGCCAAGTTTTGTATAACTGGTAGGCTTATGTGTTTGTTAGGCCAGGGAGCCTAAGTGTTGAAGGCCAGGAGCTTGCTGATGTACTTGTATGTATGCAGAATGATTAATAAAATATAAACACCGCCAGTGCAGACCGACCACGATGAATGAGTGAAGGAGGACTGAGCATCCACAGAGTGGGCAAGGGATTAGAAGTTGGAAGGTGGGAAAAAGGGGCTAAGTGTTGAGCCTAGGGGGCTTAAGCCTGAGAATAATATTTTAATATTATTCCCAAAAGACATGTATATTTTATTCTTATCCTAAGTCCTGGCAAGGGGAAAACGTGAAAAAGGGATGCATGTTGTAGGAACGCATGAAGTTCCCAGGGTGACAAGTGTCAACCCTGGTGCATGCAAATATAATAGACGAGATGAACCATGGGAGGGGATCTTCTCCATTCTACCCGACCGTCTGAGTGTGAACCGTCGGAACTCTGCAAGAATACCCTCGTACAATACCCAAACCAACGACCGTGAGACTATCCCGTGATTGTTGAACTTTATCGGGAAGGGCGTGTTTGTTTTTCCCAGATGGTTGTTGTGGCCATGCAGTGTTGGACTACGCGTGGCATACTGGCCAAAGTAAGCTCGTGCTGAGCTTGTGTATGACCTCTCTTCGGGTGAGGGAGGCGACTGTGGTTGGAAGAGGCAGGTTGTCAGGCCTATGAGAAACTATTTCCAGGTGAAAGAGTTTGTTGGGAAGTGGTTTCTTCCAGAGAGTGCCCAGCACCAGCTATGGGCTCGGAGACTTCCTGATCTGGCATGTTGCCGAGACCCAGAGAGAGAGGTTAGCACCGATGGACTATGCGTGTGAAGGTGTATACTCCTGGGCGGAACAGGCATATGGGGAATGAGATTCTGGTAGTAGTGGGCGTAAGATGGCATCTTTGGGAAGAACCCTTCCAAATATTTATGTGTTGTTTTCCCTGTAACCTCAACCTAGCCTAGGATTTCTTGCCTTGGGGTGGAGCTCAGTCCCAACTCGGGGGTGACCCACTGTTGAGATGATGAGCAGTGTGGTCTAAGGCTGAGAGGTACGTGGAAGGCCTGCACTTGGTTGGTGGATTCCACCACTGTTACAAGATAAGTATCTAACTATGTTCTTATCACATTTTGCATGACTGTGCTACATAAATTATCATGATTTCCGCTGTGTTTATGAATTACTATTAAATGTTATGGATTGTTTAATCGTAGCAGTAAATTATACGTTTTACTATGAGTTAAATGTATTTCTTTACTTGAATGCATGTGATTATATAATGCCTATACGAATTATGTAAAAGTGTGGGTACAGAATGTTACATAGTGCGTTATAAGCTCAGGGTATATGAAATGGGTGTGCTACAATGTGGAGCCACATAAGCATTTCTTGCCTGGTCATTTCTTTCATAGGCCCTACAATCTACAAATTTATGTCCAAAGTTAGTACAATTAAAACAATGACTATAAAATAATTTTACATACCTGGGAGTGAATGATTTTCGTTGTGGTGTAGTCCTTCTGAAATCCTACCTTGGTTGATCAAAATATTCTCTTTGGTTGTTTCTTTCACAATGATTGAAGCTTCTTTGTTTCTTGAATGTAGAAGGTCTTATGTATTTATTCCTTTCTGATTCTTGTTGATCATGATTCCTTCCTTTGAGAACTTATGCATAACTCCTTTGTTCTATTGCTATCGTCATGGAAATTGAACCTTCCTCAAAATGATCATTCTTGTATCCTAGTCCAAATTTATCACTGTATGGATTTTGACTGTTGAAAATGTTTTCTAACACTTGAGAACTTTTCAAGTTCTTGTTGAGCTTGTTGACTTCAACTCTCAATGTCATGATTTCCTTTTCAAGCTTCTCACACTCTTTTTCTTTCTTTGTCATCTAGATTTGCATTACTTCTTTCTTTCTTTTTCCTTCTTCAAGTTGGGTTTTTAAGTAGATGTTTTCTTCTTTCAATGATTTGTTTTTCTTCCTTTCTTTCTTCAGCCCAGTTAAATTACTGATTAATTCTGCCTCAAGATCCACTTCACCTTCTTCGTCGTTTTTCTTATTTTCCATATCCATAAAGATTACTCTCTCTGAGTCACTATCGCTTTCATCATCTTCATCAAATGAAGAACTGTCTTCTCTTGAGTAGATATTTTTCTTGAAGACTTTCCTTTTATCTTTCCTGTTTCCCTTTTGATATTTCTTTACTTTCTTGGGATCTTCCTCTTCATCACTATCTGACTTCTTAGCATAAGCACACTTATTTTCAAAATGACCAATTTTACCACAATCAAAACATTTCAATGGAAGCATACCTTTGTATTTCTCGGTTCCTCTTTTCAACTTTCTGACGAATTTTCCCATTTCTTCATCTTCTTCTCAATCATCACTACAACTGCAATCTGACTTGGACTTTGGCTTTTGTTTGTCTTTATTTTTCTTCTTCTTGGATGCCTTGAATGTTGCTTCCTTCATGGCCGGACTATCTTGCTCTATCCTCATTTCATAGGCAGTGAGTATCCCATGTAACTCATCCATTGTCATTTTATCTAGGTCTGCTCTTTCTTCTAGAGATGAAATATTTGAATTGAATCTCATTGGTAGAGATCTTAATACCTTTTTAACAATGTCTGGTTCCTTCATCTCATCTCCCAAATATTTGATATTGTTTACTATTTCCTCGACTTGTATAGAGCAAGTTGTTATGTTTTCATCTTCATTTATCTTCAATTGTTCAAACTTGGGTCTAAAGGTTTGAAGCTTAGCTTCCTTGACTTTGTCATCACCTTCGTAGATATTCTTCAGTTTGTACCATATTTCTTTTGCGGATTCACAATGCATAAACTTGGTGTATACTGATTTATTCAAATCATTCAGGATAGCATTTTTGGCTCTTCTATTATCATCTTCAAGTTTATTTCCATTTTTATCCGTCATGGGAGTGGCTGGTGCTTTGTATCCATATACCATTGCTCGCCAAACATCAAATCCTTGTCCTTGCACATATGTCTTCCTTCTTCTACTCCAGAAGGAATAGTCCTCTCCATCAATTTGTGGTATCCCAATCTTAGTGTAATCCATGATATCCTTCCAGTGGTTAGAATGTTTCCTGAAGGACCTACTCTAATACCTATTGTTGGATTACTAAGAGAGCGGGTGAATAAGTAATGAGAAATTATACCACTTTTAACCACAATATATATTCTTTAACTTTATCAACAACATTCAATAGTTTATCATCAATGTATCATATATGATTGCATTCAATATATATGTCATAAGCATATAATCATAAGGAGCATCACATCAACATCACATCAAGAACACAATACAATAGTATTTACGTGGAACCCCAAATGGGAGAAAACCATGGAATGATTTGTTATATATATCAAGAATTCATTCATAGGAAGCACCGACTTCCAAGTTTTCCAACTGCAACTAGAAGGCAACTCCAACCTGCTATTCTCAGGCTCCAAACTAAAGGAATCTACAACTCCCTAAATTATTTGGCTCCAACCACAAAGAGGATACAACCCCCTGAATTATCTAGCTCCAACCGGAAGGTGGGTACAACAACCTATTTCTCAAGCTCCAACCTGAAGGAAGCTCAAACTCCCTAATTCTTCGGCTCCAACCGGAAGGAGGCTACAACCCCTTTTCCTTGACATGTCCTACCACCCTGAAATATAAGTGCAGACCAAATGTCACTACCACAATCACTGCCACTACCACTATCACTGCCACTATCATTGTCACTATCACTATCTCATCCATGAAACCAGATCCACTCTCATCTGCATGCAACTCATGCCAATATCATTGAGAGCATATCTCAAACCATATGCTCAACATCACCAAAACATGCCTCTACCAAGCATGCACCAAGATCACCAGCATACCATCACAAGATATGTGCCTCTACCATGCATCAACCTATATCTCAACCATGTGACAACCATGCACATAAACACCTGTACCATACCATGTGTCAACCATGCACATCAACACCTATACCATACCATGTGCCAACCATGCACATCAATCTGTACCATAACACATGCATCAACTATGCACGAAACCTGTACCATACCAAGTGTCAATCTTGTACTATATCAAGAATTAATCATGTACCATATCATCAACCATGAACCATATACCATGCACCAAGAAGTGCACTAGCAATGTTTCTCAACCAACATGTACCATATACCATGAAATGCTTCTATTCATATGCAAGAGCTCACAACCACACGCCTCAAGCATGCTCCTCAATATCACCAAGATACAACCTCATAACACAATATACCAAGCCTCAAGTATGCACCATAACATGTAACCAAACTAGATACCAATATAACCAATAAGTATTCTAATCAATCTACCATAATATCACCAAGATGTACCATATCACATACTATGATCACAATGCATGTACCATAACCATAAATATTAAAACTTACCTCTAATCCTATAGCTAACTTGTTGTACTATAACAATGACCTGTAACTTCTTCCACAATCCTTAGCATCCAGGTACCAACATTTCTCCCAAATTTTCCTTAGCCTTGCAGGAGTAAGACTCCCTGTCACAGGGGTACTCACTTGACATCTATATTGCAACCAGTGAGTCCCTCGCAGGACACCCTATCCCTGACCCGTGGGTATGACCTAAATTAGGGTTTTAGCAAAACCCTAGCACTATGCAGCTCTCACTCTTTTCTCGCACTTTCTTCGTTACCTCATACTTTCCATTGCATTCACCAAAATACCAAAAATAGACCTGTTATCCCCGATATCTAGGGATAAATAGGAGATCATGTCTCGAGACCCACAGGTCCTAGACATGAGGTACCGAGAGCAGGATTAACCTGAGCATGGCCCTGGAGGGCCCATCCTTCTTCTTCCTTGACTCCATTATACCCTAAGGCACTAGTCTAATTATCCAACGTTGAGCTTCTTGTGCCAAAACAACACTCTCAAACCTATTAAATCTGAAACCCTACTAATCCTAACGTCTCACTAACCCTAATTTGATGATGACATCATGCCTAGTTTGAGCTCTTGGCTGGTATAAAAAATTGCAGCTAGGTCATCTAATGATAGACATTGATGTGTAGATAAATTTCATTGGCCTATTTTGCAAAACGTCCACCTCTTTGTCTACCAAACTAACCTAGAAGAAAACTGATGTCACCCTCTAGTGAGTATAGTGATGCAGCAACCTTTGTATGTGAGCATTTGAATGATATTTAATGCGTTGTGTTAATTAAAGGATTAATCATTTCCATTGGATGCTATATCATTATGTATTTATTGAGAAGTAGTATTATAAACCATAGTTTTTTTTGCAATCATTGACTTCGTCAATAATTGTTGCTATATGTGCTCATATATATAATAAAGATAGTCATTAATTTATGAAGTACTGACCCCTGCTGCACATTTTAGTTTTATCATTGCCTTGTCTCGCAAACAGGTGCCTACTCTATGGTTCATCTTCTTTTTGACTATCTTCTTGGAAGTAATCTGTGAAGGGAAAACTTACTTTAACCTCTTGAGTCTTAATCCCTTGACCCTTTTCCTTTCAACACCCCACATTACCTAGGGACGTCTCCCTTGGGTTTAGCCACCCTAAATAGAAAGACCCCCCCATCGAGGTGACAGTGGGTGGGGAAGCTCCTGTTACGCCAGTTTGATCCCTACCTTTCAGCTACTTGACCTAGACTACAAACTGAGCGATAACATTTTGGCGCCGTTGCCGGGGAACACTAAGTCAATCTTCCTCAATGACAAACCTTTAGTAACCCTTGCCTCAAAAATATTTTCTTACAAGCTTACCTGGCGACACCACTACAACTTTTCCCCCTATTCTTTGATATTTTCAAGGAAACTATCTGGCGACTCCACAAACAAAAAGAAGGTTTAATAACCCTCCTCTAGCTTTCAAAAGGAAGCCTCCTGCTAATTCACCTGTTGTCAAGTCACTTTTTGGAAAGAGACTTCCTTTAAACATGTCTACTTCTCAGACCGGTACTACAAACCCAGTCAACAATCAAAGGCAATGGTCATCTACTTTGTTCAAGCCTTTAGACATGTCAGCTATACCTGGTTACCCTAGGCAAATGCCACCTAAATATGAGAAGTGGTTGCCTAAGTTCACCGGAACTGATGCTACTAGTGTCGAAGAGCACATGAGTAGTTTCTGGGCATTTTTTCAACTTCACCCCATTAGTGATGATGTTGAAGACTTGGTCATGAAGATTTTCTCTGCTACCCTTTATGATGCTGCAAGACGTTGGTATCTTGGCCTACCTGATGGAAGTATTAAGACCATGGATAGACTTGAAGAACTCTTCCTCAGAAGGTGGAGCACCAAGGAAGACCCAAACATGTTTCTCACCCAACTATATGGCATTGCCAGACGTGTGAATGAATCCATTCGGGAGTTTCATACCAGATTTGAAGCCTTACTCCAGCGAATTCCCCCAAGCCATCATCCGAAAGATGATTATCTCGTTCACATTTATACTAGATCTTTCAATGGCCAGTTAGGGTATCTCCTCAGAGACAAAGACCCTCAATCCATTCAAGAAGCCCAAGAGCTTGCAACAAAGATTGAAGGAAATCTTTTGTCATCCAAGATTGAGCCTTTTGCCAACCCTAGGGGGAAAATAGATGTCAAGCAGAAAACAATACACAATGTTGAGCCTGCTTCGGATCTATGCACCAGTATTAGTAAGCTACAAGCTTCAGTAGATAGCATCATGAAGAATCAAGAGGAAATGATGAACCGGATCGTGAGACTTGAAAAGTCCTAGACCCAGACACCTAGACCTCCATTCAAAGGGCCATTCCAAAAGGGGAATCAAAATTACAAACCGAAGAATGAAAATGAAGTTCCAAATACTATGGCCTCTGCAAATGCCGTTGATGAAAATACCTAGTGTCTGGAGTGCAGTGAAGCACATTGGGAGAACGAGTGTCCTTATAATGCCAGCCAACAACAAGTCAACAACTTTGACTGCTTCTTAGATTTCCCTCAGATAAACATCACTGATGAAGAACATAAACAAGCCCTGAAGGAAGCAGCTCGAGCAGCAAGGTTAGCCATAATCAACAACTTGGATCAAGAATCACGTGAGAAGCTAAAAAAGCAAGAAGTCCAAGTGTATCGGAGAAGGAACCCAAGCCAACCTACAAATGATCAGTCAAAATCCTCTGAAGTTCCTCCTCCTAAGAATCCCAAAGCTGACAATATTACCCTTGATTTTGACCTTGAAGGAGCTTTGTCAAAAATGCATGTGAATGTTCCTCTAAAAGAAGCCATTAAGATCCCTTCTATTAAAGAACGCTTCAACAACTTCTTTTCGGGAACGACTGAGCCTGTGGACCCCCCAATTATGTTACAAGCAAATCATTTCAGAATCCACTACGGTGAAAATCCTCCTTTCTTCATGACTCTCACAATGAACAATAAATATCTCAACAACTGCATGCTGGATACAGGTGTTGGTGAAAATATAATGTCTCTCAAAGTCATACAGCAAATGGGCCTGAAGGTAACCAGACCTTACAGAAATGTGTGTGGATTTGAATCCAAAGCTATACCCACACATGGTGTAATTGAAAATATCGAAGTACAACTGAAGGAATTCCCCGATAAGACAGTTCGAATAGACATTATAGTTGTTGATGTCCCGGATGTGTGGGGAATGCTTTTGTCTAGGAAGTTTGGTGCAATGATAGCGGGTCCCTTGAGATGGATCTCACTTTTCTGCGTTTACCTTTGAAAGATGGGACAACTGGAAGATTACTCAATGTGCCACTAACCGGAACTCATGTACATGATGTTGCCCCTAATGAAGCGCAAAAAGATGTGATACCAACTCTTCAAGAATACTCTCCGGAAGGCATTCCCTTTACTACGGAAGAAGACTTTGACCAGATTGAGTGGCCCAAGAAAGAAGAATATCAACAACTTCTAGACCAATTTCAAAGTAAAGAAGTAGGGACGGTGAAAATACTGAAAAGACCAAAGAATGAAGACAATGTGCAGATACATCCGTCCCAGCAAGAAACCTTTACTCCAGAAGCCCACCCACCTCCCTCAGTACAATACACCAGGGTTATTCAAGGAACTGAAAAATGCAAGATCTGAAAATACAAAGAGGGAGAGTTAGTATGGATGTGGGATATTCAGAAAGGAGAGCCTACTAATGTAAAGGGAAGTACACAATCATGGCTCAGACCCTTCAAGGTCGGAATGGAATCAGTAGATAATTCTTATTACTTGTCCACCTTAGAAGGAAGAAGGCGCCCATTACCCATCAACAGACGCCTCCTCAAACCCCACCAAGGTGGTGGGACATGATTATACAGATAAGTATGAGTAGGTAGGCATTTCTGTGTATTATACCATCTGCATGTATTGTTTGTTTCCCTTATGTATGCATCCTGATTGTTTTATCTCATATGTATGCTTATATTATTTTGTGGGGTGACAATACCACCCCACCTTTTGTCACTGATGCTTTCTTGTCAAGTGTGAGCAGGTCTACAGGTTTATGCCAGAGATTGATGAGGTTCTCATGCGCTCTACGGTTAGCACATGTCCCCGAGTTGGAGCCAGATGTTATCCCTGATATCTAGGGATAACTAGGAGATCATGTCTCGAATCCCACAGGTCCTAGACATGAGGTACCGAGAGTAGGATTGACCTGAGCATGGCCCTGGAGGGCCCATCCTTCTTCTTCCTTGACTCCATTATACCCTAAGGCACTAGTCTAATTATCCAGCGTTGAGCTTCTTATGCCAAAACAACACTCTCAAACCTCTTAAATCTGAAACCCTACTAACCCTAATGTCTCACTAACCCTAATTTGATGATGACGTCATGCCTAGTTTGAGCTCTTGGCTGGTATAAAAAATTGCAGCTAGGTCATCTAATGATAGACATTGATGTGTAGATAAATTTCATTGGCCTATTTTTCAAAACGTCCACCTCTTTGTCTACCAAACTAACCAAGAAGAAAGCTGACGTCACCCTCTAGCGAGTATAGTGACGTAGCAACCTTTGTATGTGAGCATTTGAATGATATTTAATGTGTTGTGTTAATTAAAGGATTAATCATTTCCATTGGATGCTATATCATTCTGTATTTATTGAGAAGTAGTATTATAAGCCATAGTATTTTTTGCAATCATTGACTTCGTCAATAATTGTTGTTATATGTGCTCATATATATAATAAAGATAGTCATTAATTTATGAAGTACTGACCCCTGCTGCACATTTTAGTTTTATCGTTGCCTTGTCTCGCAAACAGGTGCCTACTCTATGGTTCATCTTCTTTTTGACTATCTTCTTGGCGGTAATCTGTGAAGGGAAAACTTACTTTAACCTCTTGAGTCTTAATCCCTTGACCCTTTTCCTTTCAACACCCCAGATTACCTAGGGACGTCTCCCTTGGGTTTAGCCACCCTAAATAGAAAGAGCCCCCCATCAAGGTGACAGTGGGTGGGGAAGCTCCTGTTACACCAGTTTGATCCCTACCTTCCAGCTACTTGACCTAGACTACAAACTGAGCGATAACAAGACCATAACAAATTCACTAAATAGATATTCAATGTGAGTGTGTGTGTGTCCAAATGAGAGACTCTTTGAGGTATATTTATACTTTTGCTAGGTAACCCATCTCCTTAATTTAGGGATTTCTTGTTACAACCACTTTACCCTTTGACCAAAACTTGTAACCAACCAGGGCCTTCTTGACCACTCTTTGAGGCTTCCAACATTACAAGGCCATATCTCCCTAACCATGAGGAACCACATGGCATACCACATATCACCAAAAATGACATGACAAGTACTATCCATCTATGAGTGTCTTTCATGCATTTACACTGTTCTTCATATCCATATTCTACATTCAACTTTGGGTACCAAAACAACACCGTCGGGGCTACATGTAGACTTCATCAACTGTATCCATCACATCTACTGACATCAACTAACTCACCATCAATCTCGATCATACAAATGATAACTAACCATTAAAAACTCTTGTCCACATCTTTGGACCTCTCGAAGGGTTGGCATCAATCTCTAAGGGTTGACATCAATCTCCAATATCACTCTCCAAGGGTTGACATCAATGACAATGAACTATCCAAACCAACTGTCCAACAGACCCCATGTGAGTTACCAATTTTAAGTAGGGAGGGCCTTCATCCAACCTTGTTAGGTGTGCCACCTAGGCAGGAAATAAATAACCTAGGTATAGGGATAGGTCTTGAGAGTAACAAGGGAAAGTAAAAACCCAGCAAGAGTAAGTGTGAAAATGATATGGTTCGGGGCTTACTTCATGGCTTATGGTGTCATAAATCCATCTCTATGAGTGTCTTTATAGAGGGTGCACTTTTTCTTGAGTTACCCAATATTTGCATGCCACCTTTTTCCAAACCCCCTTTTTCCTTTTTCTAGTACATGTTTTCATTTATATTTGCAAATTTGTGGGTCCACTTTAATAGGATTTCAAGATTTAGCAATACGTTTTTGGGACCGGGGAGAGCACTGAATGACTAGAGTTCAAGTTGGATCGGATTTTGGTGGTCCTGCTTTGTTATGTTCACTTTCTTTTCTAGCCTTGTTTTCTTATTATTTTATAGCAACTGTGAAATAACCTCTAGACCTTTAGCCCCTCTTCTCATGAGAGAATGTTCCATAGTCGAAGTTTAGGATATGTGAAAGGATTTAAGATGGAAGGTGTTAAGTATGGTTGGGAATGGAAGGATACCCTTGGGAGGGCCTCCCAATATTACCCATTTTCCCTGGGCGGTGACAACACGAGACTAGGGCTCAGAAGCTAACGACCATGGTGAAACAAGGAAACTAACACAATTTTCCAAGCCAGTGATCCATTATCTGACTTCAACCAAATATCATCATCAACATGCCCAACAAATATAGCACAACACTTTGCATGGAAGAAGGACTAACATACCTCATGCTAACAATGGCTTACCATATCCCATACTCTAGGTAGCTTGAATGTGATGAGCCTTGGTTGATTTGTGTTGGAAGGCAAATGAGGGGGGTTGTCGGGCTACCATCTATGGATATGTTGATCATCATCATCATCATGGTTTAGATCATGTTCTCCATTGCAGGCCTCAAGACATGATCTCCTTCAATTACCCTTAGGCATGAGGGGGTAACCTTAGCTAATATCTCCCCCTAGCCCCATCCTCAAGGGTGAGGGGTGGAGTTGGGTGAGGGTGGGCACATGGAGAAATATTGGGTATTGAGGGTGGGGGTGAGGAGACATATTTACCTAATATCTCCCCTCACCCTCATAATATGAGGGGGTGTGTGTTTTACCTCATATCTGCCCACACCCATGCCCTTATATTATGAGGATGGGGATGGGGGGAGATATTTAGTAAAACACAATAATATGAGGATGGGGGTGGCAGAAGATATGAGGTAAAACACACACCCCGTCATATAATGAGGGTGAGGGGAGATATTAGGTAAATTGTCTCCCCAACCCACCCTCATGCCCCATCCCACCCTCATGATATGTTTTACCCAATATTTTTTTCAACCACCACCCTCATATTATGAGGGGATGTTTTACCTAATATCTCCACCCACCTCACCCTCATATTATGAGTGAATGTTTTACCTAATATCTCCATCCACCTCACCCTCATATTATGAAAAAGGTGTTTCCCTAATATCTCCACCTACTTCACCCTCATATTATGAAAAAGGTGTTTTGCCTAATATCTCCACCCACCTCACCCTCATATTATGAAAAAGGTGTTTTGACTAATATCTCCACCCACCTCACTCTCACTCTGGTAACCAGAAAACTTGTATTGAATGGTTTTATACCATTAACTTCATTGTCTAAAAACCCTCATATTATGAAAAACTGTATTTTTCCTAGTATCTCCACCCACCTCACCCTCATATTATGAAAAACCATCATATTATGAAAAAAGTGTTTTGACTAATATCTCCACCCACCTCACTCTCACTCTCATATTATGAAAAAATGTATTTTTCCTAGTATCTCCACCCACCTCACCCTCATATTATGAAAAACCATCATATTATGAAAAAAGTGTTTTGACTAATATCTCCACCCACCTCACTCTCACTCTCATATTATGAAAAAATGTATTTTTCCTAGTATCTCCGCCCACCTCACCCTCATATTATGAAAAACCATCATATTATGAAAAAAGTGTTTTGACTAATATCTCCACCCACCTCACTCTCACTCTCATAACCAGAATACTTGTACTGAATGGTTTGATTGTCTAAAAGTCACATAGTTACAATCACTTCATATTCAAATTGCAATCACAACGTTTTCATACAACAATGCAGTTTGATGAATCGTGCTCAGCAAACTTAGTATGGGTAATAAGTTTATCTTTAATTTTATCAGTCGAAATCTTCCTAATCTGAACTTAAAAGAGAGTCTATGCTATATAAGTAAATGAGGGAACTCCGATCAATATGGTTTTCTCATCCACTCTTTCTGATTGTTATACCAAAGACACCCGTCCTTTGTGGGGAAGATGAAGGTCTATCACGTTCCTTCTATTTCATTGTGTATTGCGAGAATGCTTCTGTTCTTTTATTTCATTCTCTTTGTTAGTACTTCTGTAATTTCCACTGTTCAATTATCAGACCGACGCCATCCTCATCTCGGCAATGCTTCTGATCAAGAGGCTCTGTTTGGATTCATGTCTGAAATCACTGCTTACTATT
>ML784447.1:658910-721209 GCA_009831015.1 Picea engelmannii
CTTGTATTGTGTGTCTTCTGTGTTTTGTTTCTGCATTTGTTTTATTTTATTGCTCCGCGGTCCTGTTTTTCTAACAACTTTGCAAGACTGGCCTCGCCCAAAGAATCTTAAGAGCTTGCGTGGATTTCTAGGCTTAACAGGGTATTATTGCAAGTTTGTTAAGAATTGTGGGAAGATTCCAACACCTCTCACTGCTCTCCTCAAAAATAACTCTTTCACTTGGACTCCAGTCGCTGCTCAAGATTTTCAAACTTTGAAGATGGCCATGTGCAGCACTCCAGTCCTCGCCCTTCCCAATTTGTGTTGCAATGTGATGCCTCAGGGAAAGGAATTGGTGTTGTCCTTATGCAAGAGGGTCGACCTTTGGCCTTTACCAGCAAGCAACTATCTGAAAGAAATATGGGCAAATCCATCTATGAAAAGGAAATGTTGGCTATTATGCATGTCGTGGATCTGTGGTGTCCTTATCTATTGGGGCAACGGTTCCAAATTAATACAGACCATCAAAGCCTCAAGTATTTTCTGGAACAACGCATTTCCTCCCCAGAACAACAAAAATGGGTGACTAAACTCTTTGGATATGATTATGAGATCATTTATAAGAAAGGAAAAGACAATGTGGTTACGGATGCACTTTCTTGAAAATATGAAGATGAAGGATCCATTTTTTCTCTTTCATTCATTGTACCAAATTGGCTCCAAGCCGTTCGCCGAGAATGGCTACAAGATCCCAAAAGTTCGCAGTTGATCCAACAATTGCAGTCCAATGCTCCAGCTTCCCCAGGGTACTCTTGGCTCGATGAGGAACTTCGATACAAAGGCCATTTGTATTTAAGTAAACAATCAAAGCTTAAATCCACGGTACTTTCTGAGCTTCATGCTACACCCACAGCAGGGCACTTCGAGTTCACCAAAACCTATGACAGGGTCAAATGTTCCTTTTTCTGGGATGGCATGAAACAGGACATTCGTAATTTTGTAGTTGAATGTGACGTGTGTCAATGCAACAAGGGAGAAACAGTCAAATCGTCGGGCACGCTACAACCACTCCCGATTCCACCTGCTATTTGGAAGGGTATCTCTATGGATTTTATTACCAGCTTACCCAAATCAGGAAATAAATCCGTCATCATGGTGGTTGTTGATCACCTTTCCAAGTATGCTCATTCTGCACCCTTTAACACCCGTTTAAAGCATCCATGGTGGCTCATGTCTTCATGGATCAGGTCTTCAAGCTTCATGGCATGTTGCACTCTATTGTTTCTGATCGCAACCCAACTTTCACAAGCAATTTTTGGCAAGAACTATTCAAGATACAAGGTATAGAATTGCATCTCAGCACAACTTATCATCCCCAGACTGATGGCCAAACGAAAGTTGTCAACAAGTGTTTGGAAACATATTTGAGGTTTTTTGCCTCAGAAAAGAAAAACTGGTGGGCTTAACGGTTACCCCTAGCTAAATGGTGGTACAACACTTCATACCATACAGCTACACGCATGACTCCTTTTGAAGCGGTATATGGATAGAAGCCACCTTCAGTTCTCTCATACTTACTGGGTGCCTCGAAGGTCCAAGTGGTTGACCTAACACTTACAGCTCAAGAGGCTATTCTTCGTACCCTCAAAGAGAACTTGGTCATGGCACAGAATCGCATGAAGCACAAAACAGATCAAGGTCGCTCTAAACATCAATTTGCAGAAGGGGATCAGGTGTTTCTTCGACTGCACCCTTACAAGAAAAATTCCCTCAAGGCCGAGCATTGTCAGAAGCTAGTGCCCAAATTTTATGGTCCTTATACCGTGCTCAAGCGTGTGGGACAAGTCGCCTATCAGTTAGCTTTTCCCAGCCATTCGAAGCTACATCATGTTTTTCATGTTTCATGCTTAAAGGTGATTGGAGCTAAGTGTCAAATTCAAACCAACCTTCCAGAGTTAGCTGAAAAAGGATCCATTTGGCTACAACTAGAAGCAGTTTTGGACCAGTGTGAGCGTCGCCTACATCAGAGAACCTTCAAGGAAGTGATAGTCCAGTGGAAAGATACAACTCCAACAGACGCCACTTGGGAACTAGCTACCATTCTGTAGCAATTTCCTCATCTCAAGCCTTGAGGACAAGGTTGTGTTTAAGGGGGCGGACATGTTAGGGTCCTAACCCGCACATAGGTAGAACAATATATTCAGATTTAATAAAGGTCAATATTAATAAGGCCTTTCAATAAAATAGAATAATGCGGATATAAGAAGACCTAATAGAAGCTTCCGCTTCTAGAAGGATCTTCCTCTAGATGCTTCTTTTTAGTATAAATAGGAGTCGAGGGTATGAGAACCCTAGCTTGGATATTATTTTAATAGAGCTCTGCTCAATTGGATTTTTCCCCCTCAAAGAAGCCCGTGAACATTTCTTTCAGATTCAAAGTGTTATTTCTATTGTTATTCTTATATCATTTCAGTGTGATTGTGGTGAATGTTCTAGTTATATTGTTGTTATTCTACCATTACTAGCATTTTATTTATGTTTTGCATACATTTTATATCTGGTATATTACATCTCAAGTGAAATATCTAAGTCTAAGTGAAGATCTAAGTCTCTTGGAAAGTTTGTAAAGGTATGTTGGAGATACGGAAAAGAAGGGAACTACAAGAAGCAATGTAGATCCAAAGTTGAGAAAAATAAGGGATCTGAAGAATCTCCTTCTACAGAAGAAAAGACCTCCAAGGAAGAAGGAGGGGATGTGTACTTGTATTCTTCAAGCACACATGCATATCATGAGGCATGGTTGGTTGACTCAAGTGCATCCTTTCATATGACTCCTCACAAGGAGTGGTTCTGTGAATATGAAAGTTATGATGGAGGTAATGTTTTTCTAGGTGACAACTCGACAAGCAGAATCATAGGTCGAGGAAAAGTCAAGTTGAGGCTCATAGATGGAAGGATTAGAACACTACATGGTGTTCTGCACATCACAGGGTTGGCCAGAAATTTGATTTCAGTAAGAAAAAATGGACGATGCAGGGATAAAAACAGTATTTGAAAAGGAAACCTACAAGATGGTTCGAGGAGCAATGGTGTTGCTAAAGGGAGTTCGGTTTGGAACTCTGTATAAGATGAAAGGAAGCACTATTAGTGATGGGTGTAATAGTTCTATTGTTCCTGATATTGGATTTGAAGAAGAAATAACTCTTATAGTCTCTAGAGAAAAGATTATGGTGTGGAATCAAAGACTGGGGCATATTGAAGGTATGGTTGAAGGTATGTCTAACTTCTCTCTAGATTTTGATTTCTTTGAACATTGTGTATATGGGAAGTAGAATCAGATAAGATTCCCCTCTAGTGCAACGAGAGCAGAAGGAATTTTACAGCTAGTTCACAATGATGTGTTTGGACCTGTGTCGATTCTATCATTGGGAAAATATATGTACTATGTCTCATTTATAAATGACTTCTCGAGGAATACTTGGATATATTTCCTCAGAAAGAAATTTGAAGTCTTTGACAAGTTTAAAGAGTTTAAGGCTCTTGTTGAGAATCAAACAGAGAAAATAATTAAGGTGTTGAGGATAGATAATGACGGAGAGTTCTGTGGGGATGAATTTGAAGAATTTTGTAAGAAGTGCGGTATAGAAAGGAAGAATACTACTCCATATACACCTAAACAAAATGGAGTTACAGAAAGGATGAACAAGATATTGATAGAAAAAACAAGGTGCATGCTCAGTGGTGTCAGGTTAGGGCAAGAATTTTGGGCAGAGGCAGTGGGTACTGCATGTTACCTGGTCAATTGATCACCCTCATCTACGTTGGATGACAAGACTCCACAAGAGGTGAGGACTGATAAGAAACATTCTCTCACACATCTCAAGGTATTTGGTTGTGAGGCCTATGTTCATGTTCCAAAGGAAAACAAGAGTAAGCTAGATAAGAAGGTTGAAAAGTGTATCTTTATTGGGTATAAAGATGGTCTCAAAGGTTATAATCTTTGGAACCCATAAACTAAGAAGGTTGTGTATAGTCGAGATGTGGTATTTAGAGAAATGAAAGATGTTGTTAAATAGGAAGTCCTCCTAGGTAAGGAAGAACCAAATAAAATAGAGCTTGATTTAAAGGATGATGAATCAGACTCTACAGAAGAACATAAATCAAAAGAAGAAGATCATCGTGCTCCAGTATTGAGGAGATTGATTCAAGAATGAAGGCAACCAGAAAGGTATACTCCATCTTATTTCCGTTTAAATTTTTCTTTGTCTATTACTAATGATGATCCTAGAACTGTCAGGGAGGTAGTGGATTCAATGGATGGAAAACTCTGGAAAAATACCATGGATGAAGAAATGGTAGCCTTGGATAAGAATGAGGCTTGGGATGTAGTGGAGTTTCTGACTGGAAGAAATCCCATTGGCAACAAATGGGTATTTAAAAAGAAGTTGAATGCAGAAGAAAAAGTGGAGAAATACAAAGCTCGGGTAGTAGCAAAGGGTTATTCCCAGGTTGAGGGAATTGATTTTAGTGAGATTTTTTCTCCTATTGTCAAGTTAACTTCTACAAGATTTCTATTATCTGTTTCTACTACATTTGATTTTGAAGTAAAACAGATGGATGTGAAGACATCATTCCTACATGGGGATCTAGAAGAACAAATCTATATGAAGTAGTCATAAGACTTTGTTGTGAAGGAAAAGAAGGAGATGGTATGCAAGATGAAAAAGTCCTTGTATGGTTTAAAAAAATCACCAAGGATGCGGTATCAAAAATTTGATACTTATATGTTGGGGCTTGCATTCACAAGAAGAAAAGAGGATCATTGTGTCTATTTTAAATTAATTGGTGATCATTTGATTTATTTGGTCTTGTATCTGGATGACATGTCGTTGATAGGAAACAACAAGGAGATTATCCAGGATATGAAAAATCAATTGTCCTCTAAATTTGACATGGAGGATCTCGGTTCTTCAAATTTCATTTTTGGCATGGAAATTAAAAGAGATTGGAAAAATATGAAACTCTGGTTAAATCATAGAAAATAAGTCGAGATAATATGCAGAGGTTTAATATGTAGGAATGTAAACCGGTCAAGGTCCCTATTCCTGTTGGTGTAAAGTTATATGTGGATCAGTGTCCCAAGACATGGGCTAAGGAGGAGGACATGTCTTATGTTCCATATGTGAGTGCAGTTGGCAGTTTGATGTATGCAATGGCCTGTACTAGACCGGACATTGCACATGTAGTGGGAGTTTTGAGTAGGTATATGTCAAAACCAGAGAAGGAGCATTAGACAATAGTAAAAAGGGTTTTTAGGTATTTGCATGGCACTACTAGCTATGGATTGTGCTACCAAGGAAGACCAGGATTGGACAGACTTTTGGACATGCTTGGATTTGTGGATGCAGATTGGGCTAGAGATCTGGATCGTAGGAGATCTGCAAGTGGGTATGTGTTTAACCTGTTTGGAGGAGCAATCAATTAGATGGGAAAAAGACAAGTTGTAGTGGCAGTTTCAACTACATAGGTTGAATACATGGAAGCCACTTATGCAAGTAAGGAAGCAGTATGGTTTGAAAGATTTTGTTTAGGTATTGGGTTCGTACAACAAGCTGTAAGGATAGATTGTGACAGTCAGAGTGAAATTTTTCTGGCGAAGAACCCGACTTATCATTCAAAGACAAAGCATATTGATATTCAATATCACTTTGTGACAGACATGGTTGAAGAAAAGAAAGTGCTTCTAATGAAGGTGGACACTTTGAGGAATTTTACAAATTCATTAAAAAAATATGTGAGCACTGAGAAGTTCTCTTGGTGTAGAGGATCCATGGGCATTGTTGCCCTGGATTTTTGACTATGCAACTCTGTAACCCCCTGTATGCAAAGAAAAAAACAAGTGGGAGAGTGTTTGGTATTTGCTATATTATTTGCATGAATATATTTAGAGTCTTCTACATTGCATCGAGTGCGCAGGGGGGTAGCGCCCCTGAGAAAAAAAAAATCCTGGAGAAACGTGTCATATTTTTGCCTTGTTTTTCGTGTCGCCTCGATTTTTGTGTCCATTGTTGGGCGGTTTTTCGGAAAATGGTTTTTGCCAATGGTTTTCTATTTCCATTTAAGGAATTAGAGTTGTTGTTTAATCCAGGTCATTGGGTTAGGGTTTTGGATGACGATGGCTCATATATGTATATTGTATTGTAAACAATGTATCACTATGAATGAATATAGAATATGTTGGTTTTCCCGGTTTGGGTTTCCAGGGGAAAAATATCTGTGTAATGTTTGTATTTTCCATTGTATCTTTTTTGTTCTTTTATTGAAATTATGTTTGCAGTAAATAATTGTACAAGGTTAAAATCTACAATAAGAGTGCTGGTAAGGAGAGGAAAATACTTGTATTTCTTTTACTGTTAGATTGTCTAGTGTTGATTATGTCAGAGTTTGTTGATTTGCATGAACGAAGAATCACCCAGAGTTGTTGAATGAGTGATTTCTTATTTGCAACTATTTTTTGTGGCTACTTGAAGAGATCCATGCTAAAGAAATTGTTGTTGGTGTCAGCTCATACGTCTTGCAATTGCTTTCCTACATATCTTCACTTTAAAAAAGTGTGATTGGTGTATCCGTTGTGTGAGTCACTGGGTGAATGAACTTTCAAGAATATCATAGGAAATTCCACCATGTTGTGAAAATATATTCAAGGAGTTGTTTTTGTACCCATCTTGAGATAAATGTTGTTTCCATCTGGTAAATTTGAGAAAGGGGCCTGCCAACATGTGAAGAACGATTCAATCTCCGACAAAGGAAGTTTTTGAGGAATTGGAGATAAGTATCAATTCGCATTTATGCATAAGGAACTCAATTTTTTTGGTGAGAAAACCAACTCTAATATAAGCTCGCATGTATTTCTGGAGAAGGAATTCACATTTTTTTTACCAAATTTTTTATGACCAGCTTGCAGTTGTCTGAAGGAGGACAACCTAACGATTTGTTGTCTTGTTTCTTTGGAAAATTTGTTTGGTAGTTGTGTGACCAGTCTGTTTGCTGCAGTGAGAGTATTTTTATACTCACTAATAATCTTCCAAGAAGAATATTGGCGTCGAAGAAAAGGTAAATCAAATTTTTTTTTGAGAAATGTTTGTTTCTTTGCAAGTTGTGGGTACTATTTGAGGTGTGATTATAATGGATAACCCTTTGGTGGAAACCTATTTAACCAAAGAAACTAAGTTAAATGGAGAAAATTATATGAATTGGAAATTCAATATGCAGACATTGATGGAAGGATACAATGTCTGGTCCATTTCATTTGGTAATAAAGTAAAGCTCAATGTCGCCACAGGTGCTACATCTTCATCAATTCAATATTGGGAGAAATGAGAGACTAAGGTGAAAGTGTTGCTAAGAATGTCTGTAAAATACGGTCTCATACCACATATAAGAGATTGCACTATGTCCACGAAGACATGGACAACTCTCAAAGATTTGTACAAGTCAAAGAACACAAATCGAGTCCTCTCATTGAAAATTAAGCTTCTTTTTGTCACTGTTGTAGGAAAATCGCCAGGTAGATCGCCTCTAAGAGCTTGACCCTAACTCTAGACAGAAAATGCTTAACATGGACACTAAATTCCTTTCAAATCCATCTAAACTAACACATGAGAAGGAAGGATAACAAAAGTACCTCTTTATCGATGTTTGTCCCTACACGCTCCGAGTTGCGCTCCAATCCTTTGCTCCTCGCTGAGTTCTGCAGACAAACAAGATACGACTACTTCCTACTCTACTGATATTAGCTTGAAAATAGATCTATCAGTTAATGATAAGTTCATGTAACATCAGACACAAACTAGAAAGAAATAGGCCAAGCGTGTCATATTAATGAGAATAACGACAACAATACTTACAATTGTAGATGCGAATGCGACATCTTCGTCAAGTCCCCTTCGTCTAACCCTTGCTTGAAAGATCCACAACCGGGTTGACAACAACTTCACTGATCACTTTTCCTTTGGCTGACTGTGTGTTTCCTATGAGATCATAGGTTTCATGTTAGCAATTCCTCCCCCAATCAGCTCCAACACCACTTATAAGATCATAAGTTTGGTGTAATTCTGCATTTTCCAGTCCTCACTTATGAGATCATAAGTTTGGTATCATTCTCCAATTTGCAGTCCCCTTTCACCATTAGAAAGCTTGATTATATAGCCTTGGAGAGGCTTTAACCACTTGAGATATCCTTGGGGAAGTTGAGGATTTTCCTCCTTCAGTTGAGGATCTGCCCTAAGATCATGGCTGCACTAGGGATTCGAATCCAACTGCTTTCCAAGAATGAAAAGATGCTTCCCCCATTCATCTCAACAGCTTAACAACTGCCCAGAATAGGTAGCGCTCCCTCAAAAGGACCATCAGAGCGTTGTAGCGCTCCCTAGTAGGCTTTAGGGGGGCGCCAGCGCTTTCAAAATCTATAACACTCCCTCAAAAGGGCTAGGGGAGCGTTATAACGCTCCCTGACAGTGTAAGGGGGAGCACCGGCGCTCCGAGATAGTGTAAGGGGGAGCGCTCCCCTCCAAAAACTCTGTTTTTGAGGTGCTTTCAGATGACAAAAGGTTTGCAAGCCTGCTGAATCATTTCTCCTCTTCCAAATCAAATGTTTGAGGTGTTTCAAGTGTCCTTCTCATGTCGTTATAGGCACTATATAGACATCATGGAAATATGCTTCCCTGACACTTGCGACACTTGTGAGAAACATGCGACACTTGCGACCTTTGTAATGGCGACACTTGCGACACTATCAAAGTGAGTAATTTTGATGTGTAACAGATTGCCCCCCAAAGTATGAAGTTAGAAGATGAGAACTGATGACTGAAATACTTTGTAGACGTTCAAGCAAGGGTATAGACTCGGAGAACCTGACAAAAGATGCACACAAACATCCAACAAATATCGTGACATATTTCAAATCCCAAGGTAGGCATACCTATGCTTGGGTGATCAAGACTTGCAAGATATGGCCGCCATAAAATACATTATGGATCCATGATTGTATTGATAAGAAGGTATAGCCACTGAAGATACAATGTGGATCTATACTCCGATGACTCGGACTGATCGTAGCCACAAAGAATACACAGTGGATCTACAAGATGACAAGACATATCCACGACCAATACAAAGTGGATCTATGTGACAGTGTATGTGTTCTTTGTCCAATAGAAACTCCTTCGCAGCCTGGGCAAAGTATATATCAAAGTGATTACTCAACCCAGGGTCTTCTTAACAATCCCAACATGGTACGATTCCAACCATGTGAATAGATGTCTTGACATCAAACATGGTGGAAACCACTTGATTACCGGTCAATGGTGTGAACCGTTAACAAGTGGTGTGAATAGTTTAAAAACTGTCCAACAATGGACACAAAAATCCAGGCGACACGAAAAACAAGGCAAAAATATGACACGTTTCTCCAGGATTTTTTTTTTCTCAGGGGCGCTACCCCCCTACGCACTCGACGCAATGTAGAAGACTCTAAATATATTCATGCAAATAATATAACAAATACCAAACACTCTCCCACTTGTTGTTTTCTTTGCATACAGGGGGTTATAGAGAAAGGGGCCTGCCAACATGTGAAGAACGATTCAATCTCCGACAAAGGAAGTTTTTGAGGAATTGGAGATAAGTATCAATTCGCATTTATGGATAAGGAACTCAATTTTTTTGGTGAGAAAACCAACTCTAATATAAGCTCGCATGTATTTCTGGAGAAGGAATTCACATTTTTTTTACCAAATTTTTTATGACCAGCTTGCAGTTGTCTGAAGGAGGACAACCTAACGATTTGTTGTCTTGTTGCTTTGGAAAATTTGTTTGGTAGTTGTGTGACCAGTGTGTTTGCTGCAGTGAGAGTATTTTTATAGTCACCAATAATCTTCCAAGAAGAATATTGGCGTCGAAGAAAAGGTAAATCAATTTTTTTTTTGAGAAATGTTTGTTTCTTTGCAAGTTGTGGGTACTATTTGAGGTGTGATTATAATGGATAACTCTTTGGTGGAATCCTATTTAGCTAAAGAAACTAAGTTAAATGGAGAAAAGTATATGAATTGGAAATTCAATATGCAGACATTGATGGAAGGATACAATGTCTGGTCCATTTCATTTGGTAAGAAAGTAAAGCTCAATGTCGCCACAGGTGCTACATCTTCATCAATTCAATATTGGGAGAAATGAGAGACTCAGGTGAAAGTGTTGCTAAGAATGTCTATAAAATACGGTCTCATACCACATATAAGAGATTGCACTATGTCCACGAAGACATGGACAACTCTCAAAGATTTGTACAAGTCAAAGAACACAAATCGAGTGCTCTCATTGAAAAGTAAGCTTCTTTTTGTCAGTGTTGTAGGAAAATCTCCCTGCAGACAGGTAGATCGCCTCTAAGAGCTTGACCCTAACTCTAGACAGAAAATGCTTAACATGGACACTAACTTCCTTTCAAATCCATCTAAACTAACACATGAGAAGGAAGGATAACAAAAGTACCTCTTTATCGATGTTTGTCCCTGCACGCTCCGAGTTGCACTCCAATCCTTTGCTCCTCGCTGATTTCTGCAGACAAACAAGATACGACTATTTCCTACTCTACTGATATTAGCTTGAAAATAGATCTATTAGTTAATGATAAGTTCATGTAACATCAGACACAAACTAGAAAGAAATAGGCCAAGCGTGTCATATTAATGAGAATAACGACAACAATACTTACAATTGTAGATGCGAATGCGACAGCTTCGTCAAGTCCCCTTCGTCTAACTCTTGCTCGAAAGATCCACAACCTGGTTGACAACAGCTTCACTGATCACTTCTCCTTTGGCTGATTGTGTGTTTCCTATGAGATCATAGGTTTCATGCTAGCAATTCCTCCCCCAATCAGCTCCAGCACCACTTATGAGATCATAAGTTTGGTGTAATTCTGCGTTTTCCAGTCCTCACTTATGAGATCATAAGTTTGGTATCATTCTCCAATTTGTAGTCCCCTTTCACCATTAGAAAACTTGCTTATATAGCCTTGGAGAGGCTTTAACCACTTGAGATATCCTTGGGGAAGTTGAGGATTTGGCTCCTTCAGTTGAGGATCTGCCCTAAGATCAATGTTGGACTAGGGATTCGAATCCAACTGCTTTCCAAGAATGAAAAGATGCTTCCCCCATTCATCTCAACAGCTTAACAACTGCCCAGAATAGGTAGTGCTCCCTCAAAAGGACCATCAGAGCGTTGTAGCGCTCCCTAGTAGGCTTTAGGGGGGCGCCAGCACTTTCAAAATCTATAACTCTCCCTCAAAAGGGATAGGGGAGCGTTATAACGCTCCTTGATAGTGTAAGGGGGAGCACCGGCGCTCCGAGATAGTGTAAGGGGGAGCGCTCCCCTCCAAAAACTCAGTTTTTGAGGTGCTTTCATATGGCAAAAGGTTTGCAAGCCTGCTGACTCATTTCTCCTCTTCCAAATCAAATGTTTGAGGTGTTTCAAGTGTCCTTCTCATGTCGTTATAGGCACGACATAGACATCATGGCAGTATGCTTCCCTGACACTTGCGACACTTGTGAGCAACATGCGACACTTGCGACCTTTGTAATGACGACACTTGTGACACTATCAAAGTGAGTAATTTTGATGTGTAACAGATTCCCCCCCAAAGTATAAAGTTAGAAGATGCGAACTGATGACTGAAATACTTTGTAGATGTTCAAGCAGGGGTATAGACTCGGAGAACCTGACAAAAGATGCACACAAACATCCAACAAATATCATGACATATTTCAAATCCCAAGGCAGGCATACCTATGCTTGGGTGATCAAGACTTGTAAGATATGGCCGCCATAAAATACACTGCGGATCCATAATTGTATTGATAAGAAGGTATAGCCACTGAAGATACAATGTGGATCTATACTCTGATGACTCGGACTGATCTTAGCCACAAAGAATACATAGTGGATCTACGAGATGACAAGACATAGCCATGACCAATACAAAGTGGATCTATGTGACAGTGTATGTGTTCTTTGTCCAATAGAAACTCCTTCGCAGCCTGGGCAAAGTATATATCAAAGTGACTACTCAACCCAGGGTATTCTTACCAATCCCAACATGGTACGATTCCAACCATGTGAATAGATGTCTTGACGTCGAACATGGCGGAAACCACTTGATTACCGGTCAATGGTGTGAACCGTTAACAAGTGGTGTGAATAGTTTAAAAAATGCCCAACAATGGACACAAAAATCGAGGCGACACGAAAAACAAGGCAAAAATATGACACGTTTCTCCAGGATTTTTTTTTTCTCAGGGGCGCTACCCCCCTGCACGCTCGACGCAATGTAGAAGACTCTAAATATATTCATGCAAATAATATAACAAATACCAAACACTCTCCCACTTGTTGTTTTCTTTACATACAGGGGGTTACAGAGAAAGGGGCCTGCCAACATGTGAAGAACGATTCAATCTCTGACAAAGGAAGTTTTTGAGGAATTGGAGATAAGTATCAATTTGCATTTATGCATAAGGAACTCAATTATTTTGGTGAGAAAACCAACTCTAATATAAGCTCGCATGTATTTCTGAAGAAGGAATTCACATTTTTTTTACCAAATTTTTTATGACCAGCTTGCAGTTGTCTAAAGGAGGACAACCTAACGATTTTTTGTCTTGTTGCTTTGGAAAATTTGTTTGGTAGTTGTGTGACCAGTGTGTATGCTGCAGTGAGAGTATTTTTATACTCACCAATAATCTTCCAAGAAGAATATTGGCGTCGAAGAAAAGGTAAATCAATTTTTTTTTTGAGAAATGTTTGTTTCTTTGCAAGTTGTGGGTACTATTTGAGGTGTGATTATAATGGATAACCCTTTGGTGGAATCCTATTTAACTGAAGAAACTAAGTTAAATGGAGAAAATTATATGAATTGGAAATTCAATATGCAGACATTGATGGAAGGATACAATGTCTGGTCCATTTCATTTGGTAAGAAAGTAAAGCTCAATGTCGCCACAGGTGCTACATCTTCATCAATTCAATATTGGGAGAAATGAGAGACTAAGGTGAAAGTGTTGCTAAGAATGTCTGTAAAATACGGTCTCATACCACATATAAGAGATTGCACTATGTCCACGAAGACATGGACAACTCTCAAAGATTTTTACAAGTCAAAGAACACAAATCGAGTCCTCTCATTGAAAAGTAAGCTTCTTTTTGTCACTGTTGTAGGAAAATCTCCCTGCGGACAGGTAGATCGCCTCTAAGAGCTTGACCCTAACTCTAGACAGAAAATGCTTAACATGGACACTAACTTCCTTTCAAATCCATCTAAACTAACACATGAGAAGGAAGGATAACAGAAGTACCTCTTTATCGATGTTTGTCCTTGCACGCTCTGAGTTGCGCTCCAATCCTTTGCTCCTCTCTAAGTTCTACAGACAAACAAGATACGACTACTTCCTACTCTACTGATATTAGCTTGAAAATAGATCTATCAGTTAATGATAAGTTCATGTAACATCACACACAAACTAGAAAGAAACAGGCCAAGCGTGTCATATTAATGAGAATAATGACAACAATACTTACAATTGTAGATGCGAATGCGACAGCTTCGTCAAGTCCCCTTCGTCTAACCCTTGCTCGAAAGATCCACAACCTGGTTGAAAGCAGCTTCATTGATCACTTATCCTTTGGTTGACTGTGTGTTTCCTATGAGATCATAGGTTTCATGCTAGCAATTCCTCCCCCAATCAGCTCCAGCACCACTTATGAGATCATAAGTTTGGTGTAATTCTGCATTTTCCAGTCCTCACTTATGAGATCATAATTTTGGTATCATTCTCCAATTTGCAGTCCCCTTTCACCATTAGAAAGCTTGCTTATATAGCCTTGGAGAGGCTTTAACCACTTGAGATATCCTTGGGAAAGTTGAGGATTTGCCTCCTTCAGTTGAGGATCTTCCCTAAGATCATGGCTGGACTAGGGATTCAAATCCAACTGCTTTCCAAGAATGAAAAGATGCTTCCCCCATTCATCTCAACAGCTTAACAACTGCCCAGAATAGGTAGCGCTCCCTCAAAAGGACCATCAGAGCGTTGTAGCGCTCCCTAGTAGGATTTAGGGGGGCACCAATGCTTTCAAAATCTATAACGCTCCTCAAAAGGGCCAGGGGAGCGTTATAACGCTCCCTCACAGTGTAAGGGGGAGCGTCGGTGCTTCGAGATAGTGTAAGGGGGAGCGTTCCCCTCCAAAAACTCATTTTTTGAGGTGCTTTCAGATGGAAAAAGGTTTGCAAGCCTGCTGACTCATTTCTCCTCTTCCAAATCAAATGTTTGAGGTGTTTCAAGTGTCCTTCTCATGTCGTTATAAGCACGACATAGACATCATGGAAGTATGCTTCCATGACACTTATGACACTTGTGAGAAACATGCGACACTTGCGACCTTGTGAGCAAAATGCGACACTTGCGACCTTTGTAATGACGACACTTGTGACACTATCAAAGTGAGTATTTTTTATGTGTAACGGATTTCCCCCCAAAGTATGAAGTTAGAAGATGTGAACTGATGAATGAAATACTTTGTAGACGTTCAAGCAAGGGTATAGACTCGGAGAACCTGACAAAAGATGCACACAAACATCCAACAAATATCATGACATATTTCAAATCCAAAGGCAGGCATACCTATGCTTGGGTGATCAAGACTTGCAAGATATGGCCGCCATAAAATACACTGCGGATCCATAATTGTATTGATAAGAAGGTATAGCCACTAAAGATACAATGTGGATCTATACTCTGATGACTTGGACTGATCGTAGCCACAAAGAATACACAGTGGATCTACGAGATGACAAGACATAGCCACGACCAATACAAAGTGGATCTATGTGACAGTGTATGTGTTCTTTGTCCAATAGAAACTCCTTCGCAGCCTGGGCAAAGTATATATCAAAGTGATTACTCAACCCAAGGTCTTCTTACCAATCCCAACATGGTACGATTCCAACCATGTGAATAGATTTCTTGACGTCGAACATGGTGGAAACCACTTGATTACCGGTCAATGGTGTGAACCGTTAACAAGTGCGAGGAATAGTTTAAAAACCGCCCAACAATGGACACAAAAATCGAGGCAAAACGAAAAACAAGGCAAAAATATGACACGTTTCTCCAGTATTTTTTTTTTCTCAAGGGTGCTATCCCCCTGCGCGCTCGACGCAATGTAGAAGACTCTAAATATATTCATGCAAATAATATAAAAAATACGAAACACTCTCCCACATGGTGAAGAGATCACCATGTCAACTATCGGATCCAAATCGTCGGAAGTTGAGGTCATGGGTGACAACGCCACATAATGGACATGCGGCAGGGGTGATACTGTCTGCATATAAGAACCACTTAGGGAGGTAACCCAGTCGAGGCCGATGAATGAAAGTTGATCAATAGTCACAATTATTCCATCCTGAGGGAAAGATATCACACGAAAAAGAGTGGATACAATAGCTTTCATGACATAGACATAATCCCTCCCAAGGAGTAAAGCGAAATCTAAGGGGTCTCGGACTACCATGACATCGATAAAGATAGTTTTCCCTCCCAAAGTTATAGGAAACTGAGGAAGGATCCCTAAAGGTTGACTAGTTCCTCTGTTAAAAGCTAACAGATTATGTGTAACCGATGCAAGTTGCGGACAACCCAAAGCTTACCAAGCAACAGAAGACAAAATACTAATGGACGTACCTTCATCTATCGGCATTTGGGGAACGTCCCGACCACGAACCTGTACCATAATCTGGAAAGGAATGTGAGAGGGAAGACGAGGTCCAGTTAGCGCACCCCAATCAAAAAGGATGGCTTCATTACTTGGAGGGGGTTCCGCAGGAGAAGGAGGAATGCCCCCCGGCACGGTAGAGTCTGTATTAACGAGAAAAACATGGGCAGTATCGGGTTTACTCTCTAGAGAGAGAGTAGGATCGATCGATGATTGGATTGGATCGACCAATGGTGGACTTGGATAGACCACTTTGGCACTCTTCAAAGGAAGAGTGGGATTGACCGATAATGGGATCGGATCAACCACTTTGGCACTCTTCGGATGAAGGGTGGGGCTGACCGAGGAAGGGACTGGATCAGCCATTTTGACACTCTTTGGATGAAGGGTGGGGCTGACCAAGGAAGGGACTGGTTCAGCCACTTTGACATTCCTCAATGGAGGAATGGGATCGACTGATGAAGAGACTGGATCGACCACTTTGGTGTCACACTTTTGATGAAGAGCGGGGTTGGTCGATGACGAAATTGGATCAGCTACTTGGGTTTGTGATTCAATCGAGGAGGAAACTAGATTGACCACCTGATCAACCGTACTGATCGGGGATGGAACTGGATTGACCAGTCCATCAACCAATGATGGGTTAGAGGAAATATTACGATAACCTTTTGGAATCTGAAGTTTTTCCAAAAGAGAAGAAGCCTCATCCATGCGAGGACAAAGGTGAGAGTAATGATTATCTTTACATAACATGCAAGGGAACTTGACAGTTTTCTTCTTCTTACCAACCTAAACATCACTAGTTGACGGGGTATCATCGACATGACCGACAGAGGCCGATGATGTGGAGGACCACATTTCTAAGACCTGGGTAAGACTGGGGCAATCCTTTAGAAAGTGGTCACCCTTACAAAGGCTGCAAGGGAATTTGGGTTTCGGATTCTTCTTTTCAATCTTGTTGACCTCATCAACACTCCCAGTACTATTAACAGTAACTGGTTTCTTAGAGCCAACATCTGATGTTGTTGGGGTCTTTGTCCTTTTCAGGTTCTTCTTCTTCTTCTCTTTCCATTTCTTCTTCTTCTGATCAACCTGGTTACTTGCTTTAGAGCTTTCACTAGGCGAAGAAGGAGAAATGGAAGGAGACTTGATGGGCGAAGAAGACGAAAATTCGACATGAGGTTGATGTGTGGGCGGTGTATTGACATCCAAAGTATTAGGTGCAACTAAAACATTGGGAGGATTTGAGGTCACCGGAGTGGGGAACAACCAAACTGGTAATCCAATAGTGAGTCCTAGAAGACTCAGTGTGGCAACATATGGAGGACCAAAGTTTCCAAACGAAGGAAAGGTATAAGGTTCCCCAGGAGAAGGGGTTCCTCCATTGGTACTCCTAGGATTTGATGCCATTATCACTGACTCGACCTAAGGTCCACTAAGTAAAAGAAACAACATACGCTAATAGAATCTAAGAATCACAACCAAGAAAACAAGACCTTCTTTTGATGACCGTACTAGTTGGTGATGAAATCCAATGTCGCATGATCAAGTCCAGAAGGGGCGGGGATAGGGTGGAACAGTTACAATGGCGACCTGCTTAACGGACTTACGCCTTGGTGCAAGCTTCCACGCAGTAATTGTGGATTTACCCTCCAAGGATCCTGAGTGAGTTTGACCAATGTATGCTCCAGGTACAGTGAGACTTCCTGTCACCGTCACCTTGTGTAAGACCCTAAAGATTATGGCCACTAAGGTTACCAATTCGCAGTCAGCCCCTGGGCGGGAACAGTCAATAGTCCGATCCGAACGTACGAGCAGGGTATCAAGCCCGAAATCAACTAAAAGGCTTCCACGCAGTAATTGTGGATTTACCTTGAAGCGATCCCCATAATACAATCCGACCACCACAATCAGTTAAACCACTGAGGGTTAGTCCCCATAGCTTACCCGAATGCGACCTCGTGCGTAACCCTTGTGTGAGAGGGGGATCCCAGGCAGACTTATACGATAACTGGATTTGACTCTCTCTAACTCATGATGCTAATGTTTGTTTTGGAAACTTTGGAGAGTTATTCTCACAGCCCTAATCCAAAGTACTAAGCCTAGTCTACTGTTGGTGGAGGATCCTAGAAAAGAAAAAGTTCTAAATAATTTTTAATTAGCGTTGATTTTTATAGTTGTTCTTTACTCGAAAAGGGGTGCATGGAAGTGAAACAAATGGAATTATGACTCAGACCCAAAGAATGCATCAAATATGATAAGAAGACATTTCCTTTCAATGAAAATCTAACTAAGGGAGAGAGAGAGTTCTTTTCACTTAACAAGCATGAATAAGGAATGCCCTCAAACGATTCTTTTGTCAATCAAATCCTGATGTAATGCAAAAACTTTCAAGTGCCTTCTAATATGCACAATCAATCATAAAGATGTCTTTTATTTTTTGCGTATGAGTGATGATCAATACAACACAATTCTCGTCTTGCTAATTATCTTCTTAGTATGAATAAAAACCAAACTAGCACAAGCAAAAGTCACACAAACAATACACCCTTTCGTAGCAATCAAAACGAAAAAGCGAAATAAAAGAAACAATCAAAGAGGAAAACAAACTTCACACCCAAAAGCAAAAGTTGAAGAATAATGATCTTGACTGAAATCGAGATGAAGAGGTCTGTAGGCTTTCGATGACCTTAACCAGGGTTTTTACTCAGCTGATGAGGAGAGAAAAAACAATCCATGGGTTTCAAACTTCACTCAACAGGAAAAACTCAATGAAAATAGTGAAGGAGGCTACAAGATCCAACTAACAAGATGTTTCTTCTTCAAAAAGGACAGAAGTCAAAGCTGAAAGGGAAGAAAAATTGACTCATTAGGTCACTCAGCAAAAGAGACACAGACGCAAACCCTGAAAAAGGCAGTTCTGGAGGGTTTTTGGGCCAAAAAGAGGTTGGCGCTCTGTTTCCAAAGGCAAGGAGCGTTATAGCGCTCTATGTAGAGGTATGGGGGAGCGTTGGCGCTCTGTTAACATTAGGACAGGGGCGCCAGGGTCTAAAACTCCAAACAATGTCAAAAAATTCCAAAAATTGAAATTGAAATTCAACAATTATGCTGAGTATGATGAGGTAAGGAGCCAATCAGCTCATGAAACTAATCAAAAGAGGAATGAACCAGGTCTGAAACAATCAAAGGATAGAACAAGGTCAATGAGGAGAAAAATCCAAACAAGAAGTTTCGATTTGAGGCTATCTCCCCAGTGGAGTTGCCAGTTTCTGTTGTACAAAAATCTCCCTACGGACAGGTAGATCACCTCTAAGAGCTTGACCCTAACTATAGACATAAAATGCTTAACATGGACACTGACTTCCTTTCAAATCCATCTAAACTAACACATGAGAAGGAAGGATAATAGAAGTACCTCTTTATCGATGTTTGTCCCTGCACGCTCCGAGTTGCACTCCAATCCTTTGCTCCTCGCTGAGTTCTGCAGACAAACAAGATACGACTACTTCCTAATCTACTGATATTAGCTTGAAAATAGATCTATCAGTTAATGATAAGTTCATGTAACATCAGACACAAACTAGAAAGAAATAGGCCAAGCATGTCATATTAATGAGAATAACGATAGTAATACTTACAATTGTAGATGTGAATGGGACAACTTCGTCAAATCCCCTTCGTCTAACCCTTGCTCGAAAGATCCACAACCTGGTTGACAGCAGCTTCACTGATCACTTCTCCATTGGTTGACTGTGTGTTTCCTATGAGATCATAGGTTTCATGCTAGCAATTCCTCCCCCAATCAGCTCCAACACCACTTATGAGATCATAAGTTTGGTGTAATTCTTCATTTTCCAGTCCTCACTTATGAGATCATAAGTTTGGTATCATTCTCCAATTTGCAGTCCCCTTTCACCATTAGAAAGCTTGCTTATATAGCCTTGGAGAGGCTTTAACCACTTGAGATATCCTTGGGGAAGTTGAGGATTTGCCTCCTTCAGTTGAGGATTTTCCCTAAGATCATGGCTGGACTAGGGATTCGAATCCAACTGCTTTCCAAGAATGAAAAGATGCTTCCCCCATTCATCTCAACAACTTAACAACTGCCCAGAATAGGTAGCGCTCCCTCAAAAGGACCATCAAAGCGTTGTAGCGCTCCCTAGTAGGCTTTAGAGGGGCGCCAGCGCTTTCAAAATCTATAACGCTCCCTCAAAAGGGCCAGGGGAGCGTTATAACTCTCCCTGACAGTGTAAGGGGGAGCGTCGGGGCTCCAAGATAGTGTAAGGGGGAGCGCTCCCCTCCAAAAACTCAGTTTTTGAGGTGCTTTCAGATGGAAAAAGGTTTGCAAGCCTGCTGACTCATTTCTCCTCTTCCAAATCAAATGTTTGAGGTGTTTCAAGTGTCCTTCTCATGTCGTTATAGGCACGACATAGACATCATGGCAGTATGCTTCCCTGACACTTGTGACACTTGTGAGAAACATGCGACACTTGCGACCTTGTGAGCAAAATGCGACACTTGCGACCTTTGTAATGACGACACTTGCAACACTATCAAAGTGATTAATTTTGATGTGTAACAGTCAGGATGGAAGAAAATGAGAGCATTATTGATTTCATTTCTATAACAAAATATGTTAAAGATAAACTTGTTAATGTATGTGAAACAATATCTAGCATTGATTTAGTCACCATAACCTTAAATGGCATGCTATAAGAATAGTATATGCTTATCAGAAGTCTTGCGGCAAGGGATAAGGCTCCTACTTTTGAAGAGTTTGTAGGTGTACTGATGTAGGAGGAAGAATGGTGAAAGAACCTTAACCAAAAGTCTCAAAGTTATGATCTAGCATTGATGGCGAAAGGGAAAGCAGAAATCCATGGGAAAGAAACACGAGGAGTAAGCCACCATATGGAAATCCACCCACAATAAGGTATGACACCACCAAATTTTGATGCTAATGTTAAAAGGAAAGATATGTGTTCTTACTGTGGAAAATTTGGACACCATGTGTTAAGCCCTAAATAGTGGCACATTACCCCTTAATTGAGGCATATTACATTAGTATTGTTATTTTATTTATGTCGGCTTGGGTCCATTAGTTGTAATTGTACCTCCTAGTCTCCTATATATACCAAGGAGACCTTTTCATTTGGAATCATATTGTATTTGCAAATTTGTGTGGTGTATAAGGAGGTTTCCCCCTCGAAGAGGATTATTATTTGAAATTCTCTCTTTTTCAAGGCGTTGAGTACTTATTATTAGGTTTTTGATGTTATTTTGATATTTGGTTCTTAACATTTGGTATCAGAACTCAAGGTCTTGGGGTTTCGCTGCTACATCTGAGACACCTTGGAATTTTTACTATAACTATTTTTCTACGAAGTTTCAGAAGAAACCCCTTATACAATATTTAAGAGACGAATCAAGGTACTTGGGGTTAACATTTCAGTGCCTGAGGCCTTATAATTTTGGAGATATAGCCTGTGTAAGATAGGATTCTGGAATCATCCTGAATTTAGTCATCACAGAATTTTCAATATAAAATATTTTATTTAATGTTTCAGACCCTAAAACCCGAACAATATTCATATAAATTATCAAGGTATCTGTGATAAAAATTTCATCTTCTGGGTCAACTACCCTGTGTAAGAGAGGGTAGTTGACTAGTCATATTAACTAGTCTCAAACAAGTGTTCCGGGTAAAACAATGATATATTCTTCAATGAGTATCCAAATTAAGTGAGACAAGTTGCATTGGATAGTGGATAGTATGTAGTATTTCTGGTAGAATTTTCGAAATTAAATATCAGATATTGTGCTCTTGGCATGCTTTACAAGTATGCTCTCCTGGAAGGGCCAAAAATCATCAAGGTGTGGGGAAGTTACCATAAATTCCACTTGGCACATACAATTTTTATTAGACATGTGGAATTGTAGAGAAGACGTATCAGAGAACTACATAATAAAATTTTCAGACCCAAAAGGGTTGAAATTTTGGAGATACAACAGAAGAAAAATTGTCTAGCAAAACCACCTTGAAATCAAGTTTTAAAAGTGATACTTGGCCAACATACCGCCAAAAAAGGGAACTTCTACACCAAATAATCCTTTAGACAGTCCTACTTGGACTCTTGATGAAGGTGAAGAAATGTGCATGGACATAAATGATTTACAAAATAAGACAGTAACAAAAGATGAACTACAAGGGATGATGGAATCAACTGAAGCTAAGTTGGAGACAATAATGGATACTAAGATGGATGGTTTAAAAAGGGAGATCATGGAAGGATTGAAAAATTTACTAATAGAGAGGCCACCTAAAAGTGAAAATGTATCCCATGAAATTCATGATGAGGACACAAGGAAGATGAATAAAGACTGGAGAAACTCCAACTTTGGGTTGAATACCAACCACTTTCCTAAGATCGATATGAGGAATTTTGGTGGCAAGGATACAATCACATGGATACTTCAGATGGAGTAGTTCTTTTATGTACATGATGTGCCACACACACAAAAGGTATGCATTTCTTCTTTATATTTAGAACCCAATCAATTTGTGTGGTATCGATGGCTTTGTTCTCGCAAATCACTTGTCACTTGGATAATTTTCACGGAAGAAATGACAGCACACTATGAGGATACATAGAGCAATACCTTCTTTAGCCAACCGATAAATATCAAGCAAAAGGGTTCAGTTGCGGAGCACGTTGAGAACTTCCAAAGATTGAATGTAAAGGTAATGGATATTTGAGATGAGAACCTGATTGATGTATTCATATGAACTTTAAAGGATAACATTCAACATGAGGTTCACCTTTGGGAACCCAAATCATTGTAGAATGCATTCAGGGTGGCGAGAAATGTTGAAAGTAAAAATATGGCAATGGTTACTAGAAGGACCACTCCTAACATCTATCAAGAGAACAATGTTCCTTCTTCTAAAACACCTCAACCTACAAGGTTGACACCTCAACAATTGGAGGAAAGAAAAGAAAAAGGTTTATGATTTAATTGTGACAACAAGTACAGTAAGGGACATAAGTGTGGTGAGAATAAATTATTCTACAAAGATTGTGAAGAGGAAAAAGAACAAGAACAAGAACCATCTCAAGATGAAAACGTAGAAGAGATTTATTCTGAAGAATTGACTCCCACGATATCATGTAATCCATTGGTTGGAATTAGCACTCCTCAAACCCTCAAAATCGAAGGATATATCAAAAAGAAAAAGGTAATAGTCCTAATTGATTATGGTAGTACTCATAATTTCATTCACTATAAATTAGCCAAAGCTCTCAATTACTTTATATATCTAGTGTCAGAGTTTCAAGTAATGATTGCAAATGGAGGAACTATCAATTGCTCAGGAAAATTCCATAATATCAATCTTACTATGGGGGAATATGTAATGAATAGTCAAATGATTGTTATACCCATGGGTGGTGATGATGTCGTACTAGGAGTCCAATGGTTACAATCATTAGGAACAATGGATTTTAATTTTCAATAAATTTTCATGAAATTTTCATTGGAAGGAAAGGAAATTGAGTTAAGGGGTATCACAAGGAAACCCAGTAAGGTGATAAGCTCTAATGGCATGAAAACATTATTGAAAAAGGGGCATCAAGGTGTAATTGTAAAACTATGCTCACTAGATGTTCAAACATATAAGCCATTTATTCCCCTAGATCTCCAAGGGATCATTGATAAGTATTCGAAAGTATTTTAAGATATTCCCAGAGGTCTTCCACCCACTCAAAAACATGATCATGTTATTAACCTAATTCTTAGGAGTGTTCCTCCTAACATCAGGCCTTACATATACCCTTATGCCCAGAAGAGTGAAATTGAGTGTATGGTTGAAGAAATGTTAGAAGCTGGCATTATTAGACCTAGCCAAAGTTCTTACTCTGCACTGGTGGTAATGGTACTCAAGGAAGCGGGCTCATGGCATATGTGTCCGGATTGTAGAGAGCTCAACAAGATCACTATTAAAGATAAGTTTCTCATTCTCGCCATTAATGAATTGTTATATGAACTACATGGAGAAATCTACTTCACAAAGTTGGATCTCCATTCAGGGTATCATCATATTATAATGAAGGAAGAAAATATCCCAAAAAAAACACTCTGAATTCATGAAGGCCATTATGAAATTTTGGTCATGCCTTTTGGCCTTACGAATGCACCTTCCACATTCCAAGAGTTGATGAATTCAATTTTCAAGCCCTTCCTTCAAAAATCTGTGTTAGTATTTTTTTATAATATACTGATCTATAGCAAGTCTTGGGAGGATCATGTTCGACATTTTGATAATGTGCTACAACTACTAAAGTAGCAACAACTATATGCCAAACCATCCAAATGTTTCTTTGGGGTGAAGGAGGTAGAGTATTTGGGTTGCATCTCATGAAGGTGTCAAGGTAGACCCTAACAAGATTGAGGCCATGATGGACAGGTCGATACCCAAAACATTGAAGAATCTTAGAGGATTTTTGGGTTTGACAGGTTACTACTGCAAGTTTGTTCGAAACTATGGAAGAATAAAAACACCTTTAATGACATTAACTAAGAAGGATGCATTTTCATGGACTCCATAGGAAACTCAAGATTTTGAACAACTTAAAGAGGTGATGTGCAAAGCTCTTGTATTGACCACACCAGGCTTCACAAAAACCTTTATTGTGGAATGCGATGCCTTGGGAAATGGCATTGGTGTTGTTCAAATGTAAGAAGGAAGGCCCCTTTCTTTTGAAATTCGACCACTCAAGGGAAAGGATTTACACAAACCCATTTATGAGAAGGAAGTGATGGAAATACTACATGCATTGAAGAAATGGAGCCCTTACCTAATAGGTAGGAACTGCAAGGTCAAAACAAATAATGATAGTCTTAAATACTTCTTGGAACAAAGACTATCTTGAGAAGAACAACAAAAATGGGTGACCAAAATGTTGGGTTATGATTTTGAAATCATCTACAAAAAAGGGAAGCAAAATGTTATGGAATATGCACTCTCAAGAAAGGATGAATATGTTGAGGCTTTTTCGTTGTGCTATCTTGATCATCCAACCCGATTGGATAATAAAAGCGAGGGATTAATGGAAGAATGAAAAAAATGTGTGGACTCTCATTCAAAGGTTGCAACAACATTCTAGTGCATCAAATACATTTACATGGAAAAATGATTCACTATGGTAGAAATATCACTTATATTTATGTAAGAACTCCCAACTCAAACAAAAGGTACTCTTGGAATTGCACACCTCTCCGGTAGGAGGGCACTCAAGATTTTTGAAAACCTACCATAGGGTCAAGAAGGATTTTTTTTGGGATGGCCTTAAAACTGATGTTCAAAGGTGTTGATGTTTGGACAACATCGGGAAGATATTCTCTTAGAATAATAATCAATAATACAATTATTGATTATTAAATATCATATATAATAAGTAAATGATAATAATAAATAGTTATTGATTATTCAAGGGACCCGTCCTTTCATGGATGGTCACCATATGTTCCCTATATATGGAACACTCATCATTGTAATAATATATCGATTATATCTCATATGAAGAAAAACAACATGGTATCAGAGATGGACTAGGCCTGACTCTCTCCCGGGAGGGCCCAGGTAAATGGAAGGGAAATGGAAGCCTATGAGAATTAGGTGAGAGTAGATTGTTTGAGTGTGGATTACTGCTAAGTTTGCAGTAGTGTGAGGTTTTTCCATGATTTGGTTTTTTTTTTTTGGAAAAAGAATGGAACAAGAACATTGTTCTTATGAGAGAAGGTCGAGCCTCGTGTTCGAGGAACTCGTGTGAAGAAATTAAACACACCACATATGATAGAACGAGATTATAGAATTAAGGAATACGTGTTCAGGAGCCCAAATACCTTTGGTTATGTTATACCCAATGTAGTTGAATACAATGGGAGGTTTTGATGGAAAATATTTCGTAAAGACATTGTTGATGTTGAAATAATAGGCTTGACACGGGGTGATTGCGGGCGACACAAATGATACATTGTTCATACTTGCACTGAGCCTTGTGTTGTTGGGGCCTGAACAAGTCTTTCTAGTGGCACACAGAGATAACCCAAATCCAATGGTGGTGATGAGGCTTTCACTTATGGTTTGCGGAACATCCACTCGGTGCTCTTGGGAAGCCAGGATTCACAATGCAAGGCTAAATATAGTAAAAGTCGCAATGTCATTATAGGGAGGAAGGGTAGGGGAAAGGGAATGCATAGAATTTTGACCATGATATTGTAGAATGACAGTAATTGTGATGTTATCGAAATCGCCTGCTCCCTCATTATTGTAAACTCGGGCAACCATATAGTATTTTTCCACGGGCTTGTTGGAAGTAACAAGAACATCAGTAGTCTAGCTCGTGGAGATGACACTTACATATGTTTTATAAATATTGGTGTAGGTAGCATCCAAAACTACTACTGTAAATTTGTGGCCTACTATCTTGAAAAAGTGCCCACTATTGAGTGCAACATTCACGATCCGCAGGAGGTACGTTTCTCCACCTTTTACATATAGATGAAATGTTTTCGGGCAGGGAAACATATATCCTGGTTGTGCATTTATGGTTCCTTCTTGTCCAACAATGGTAAATCGATGTGTAAAATTTCCACCCAATGGAATGGGGCATTGTCTAATATATTCTGATCCATCGTCCCACCCTGTACACAACTGCTTCACTCCATGCCAGTAAACAGTGGAATTGTATGGTCCTTTTTTAACAGATGTAACAACAACAGTGTCTTTGTCATGGACATAGATAGTTGGAACTAGGAACTTTCCATTGAAAATGATTCTTGTATACTGCCTGCATACTCTGGTAAGTGTCATTGGTTCAAGAATGAAGGTATGATAGTGTACTTTTGCGTTTGTGATGGAATCCAAATAAGAAACTAATTCAAGTAGAACAACAATCCAAACCAAATACATTCTTACTGATTGTAAAGACATTCTTAGGAATGCATGATACAACCAAGTCTACTGATGACCTTGGAAACTACACCTGAAGAATCGAGAATATTATCGACAAAGGAAATCAAACTGCAAAATTTTTCTCATTTGCAAATCTAATGGATGTTAAAATAGTGTTGGCTATACATGATGCAACTGGAATTTATGTAAACTCACACCAATGGTGATGCCCAGGGACCGCGTGAAGAGTTTTATTGAATTTATTATGGCAGTGGCATGTGAGTAGGGTATGATATTTTTCATTGGGGTCGGGGGAAAGACTGTCAGTGCTGGTGTTATTCAATCCATCATTGATTGTAACTGGAGCAAGAGAGAAAATGATGCAGCCCCCCTACTCTCATTTGGGTTACGCAACCTCCCGGCCAAGGATATTCAATTCTGTGAGCCAAATCGGCTCTCTTAAACCTTGATGGTCTCACTCTGTAATTGAACACAGGCTCTTTCATCCTTTTGGTGCAGGTCCTATGGCACCCACAGCCTCTCCCTTCGCGTTGCTGAACTATCGTGTTTCAGGCGCTAGCCCCTTTTCCACTAGCCCCTTCCTGGATGTGACCTTGGGCTATGACCTCATGTAAACACGTGATTGCGGGGTGGCCAAAAGTGGTTTTAGACCACACCGCTTTTCTCCCCGCAATTCACCATCAATCGCCATGCGTCCCTTTTGCAATATTGTGGTTTCAATTGCGGCCTGCTCTCATATTTTTAAAACTCGAGCATCTTCTGACCCCGCAATTGAGTGTGACTGTTGATCTCACGATCTTGGATGAGGCCTCTCGATCAATGGCTTAGATCTGACCCTTTCAAATCAACGGTCATGATTTGCTTCGTGATTCGAGTTTCAGAGTTTTCAACTCTCAAACCTTACTTTCTCTGCAATGACAGATCTCCTGCCACGTGTCCTCCTCAATCGACGGTTCTAACCATTTTTGGATTTCAGACGTTAGAAATCTCAATTCTCAACTCTCATCTTTCCCCAATTATTTTTATCCAAAGTGTTGGCAACGAAAGTCGCTCCTGGATTGTAGCAGAAGCAGAGCCCGACGCCCATCAGTTTTATGTCACGGTATTTTTTTTAATGGGTGATCAAATGGGTAGAGACTCGGGAAGATATCACTCAAACTCAGGGACTGGGTCCGTCATGCGAGGAACAAAGGAGGTCTTGATCTAACTTCAGTCAGTGGGTTGATTTGAAAATGAGCAGGTTGAAGACTTGGTGAGAGGAGTGGACAAACTACCTCAGGCAACATGCCTTTCAGTAATTGTAGAAGAAAAACTCTAAATGCGAGATCCTCTAGTTCAGAGCTTCGAGAAACTGAAAGGGGAACTTGACTGGATTCTCCAATTCCAAGTCATTCAGTGCTAAGAAAATCATAGGGACTGATTAGAAACAATGCAATTGTTACAATGATCAAACTCTACATCATCCTATAACAGTTACAACTTGACTGGATTCTCCAATTCCAAGCCGTTCTAATACAGTGTAAACAAAGACGTGAAAGAAAAACTGACATTTATCAGAAAAGAAGTCTCAAGAGTCCAGACATAACCAGGAAAACAGTGCTTCATTAAATTTTACCACCGGGAGCCTTTCTCAACCATCAATCTTTACAAAAATGGTGAAAACGCCTACATATACTCCAAAACAACAACAGTAGCAAAAACAAGACGTTGCATTAAAAACATTGCGTCTGCATGTCTTCTGACAGTCTGCCCATGCAGACTCAGGATGATCGTGCACCTATGACAGATGCTACCTTAACTTCGCATGGCCTTTGCAGGGGAGGTAGCCGAAACATTAAAGGCCAAAATGGCGTGTGCAGACTTCTCTATCTAATCGAGGACTTCGGCATGGCTTCTTTGGATAATCAGTACATAGAACTCCTTCGAACAGACCGCTTGCTAGACCCTCCATATCTCATATTCAATGAATGAAAGGTGGTTTCAACCATCCATTTTTTCCTTCATTTACTCCAAGCAGAAACCGGGAGAAAAATCGTATCCACTGGCATTTGGAAATCGCGATGATCCTTTCAGCGACTGGACTCAATGCTTTTGGCCCCTTTTGCTTAGCTATTTTGTTTCCCAAATGACCATGGACCATGACCCTGTTTTTATTTCCATAGGGGCTTTCGGCGTTCACGAATAGGAAGGAGTTGATCCTTGCTTATCATAGTTGCGATGGGCGAACCGCCGAGACGGCTCAAGTAGGCGCCACGCGTCCTCCAAATATGATGGTCCTAAACTCTCATGACGTTGTTGTGGGCCCCAGGTCCTGGACACTCTCGTTACTTTGCGCATCGGGGATATGAGGGAGCTACTACTTGCGCTTCGAAACCGAAATGGGTGAAAAGGTGGGGAGCCTAATCGCGTGCCAGGTGTCCACTTCAGATGGACGGCTGAGACTGCCCCTTGATACTGCGGGCCCGACTTTGCGTGCCATTGGTGCTTCGAGGTTCAAGGTTTCAAAATGTACAACGACATAAAACCTTCACCCCTTGAACTCGCGACTGCCGAAAAGCCGACGCGACTGGATCTCACGCCACGCGTCCCTCGGATGGACGACTGAGACTGCCCCTTGATACTGCGGGCCCGAATTTGGGTGCCATCAGTGCTTCGGGGTTCGGGCTTTCGAAATGTACAATGACATAAAACCTTCACCCTTGAAATCGTGACTGCCAAAAAGCCGATGCGACTGAATCTCGCACAACGCGTCCCTCAGATGGACGGTTGTTATTCTTCCTTGCATACAATATGGGCGCGATCTATTTGCGCTAATCTCGGTGCAACTCTACTATCCGCGATTTCTTGCTGACCGCCGATATGCTCTTATGAAAGGATCTGGACCGTCGTCAATATAATTTCGCTCGCTTACTGGTTGGAAGCTTGAAACGAGATTTTTCCATGCTATGCTTGGGCACTCCTCGTACAACTCGTAGACCCGAATACTCTTGTGCCTAGGAAAAGAAATGTCACTAACATTAGGCTCCATGGGGGATAGATTCGTCCCTGTGATGCTCTAAGAACTCATTCTGCAACTTTAGTGCCTTGTTGTTGGGCTATGGAGTCATGCTCAAAACATCCCGCTGCTAAAAATATAGGCCGAAAAATAAAAGTAAAAAAATAAAGCTACATGCTCAAAGGAGCTTATTTATATACAGTCCTGATGCTAATAAAATATTTTACATGGGCTAGGTGAAAGAAAACTTCCACCATAGCCATTCAAGCAGCTTCCGGGATAGAAGCTCCTTCCCTCTGTCGATGATCACCAGCAAATAGTGTAACCGTGACAGCAGAATGACTACACTCTTCAACTTCTCCTCAAGGGTGAAGTTGATATGGAATAGGGCGGCTCCAAGGCATAAAGGACATGCCACTCCATGTATTCGCCGACAAGGTCATAGAATGAGTGGCGAATTTCGGAAAATTGGTGACAGGCAACCTCCTCTGCTACAGAGTTGCTCACATGTGGTTGAATATCTTTGATAAGCACAGGTGAGTGGACAAATGACGTAGGCTCAATGATCTCAGGCGGTAGCTGCTCGCTGACTAGCTCTGGAATGAAATATGTGCCCAGTTGTTCCTCTGGTTCCTTTTCCTCTTCTTGGCTCTCCCCCGGGTCAGATTCGTATTCATCATAAATAGGGACCATGGGGTGGTTCTTCTTGTTGATTGGCTCTTCAGTATCTTTATAGTGATCAAATGTAGGATAAGCTTGCTACTCATCATCACTATAATATACATCAAAAAGGGGTTTTCCTTCATTGATATGACCCTCCTCCAGAACAGTGATCCCGTCAAAATTTTATGTTTCAGGGATAGTGGGACCTGCTGCTTCTGGCTTCCCATACATAATCCTTTTCTCTTTAATCCCAGGTAAAAATATATCGTGAAAAACCCCCTCGGGGAAAAGAGAAGAATCCTCTTCCACAACTAACCCCTCTTTTAAAAAGAGAGGGTCTTGGTCATCATGAGTAGAGCTGCTAGGAACATCTGCTTCAACCCGATATCCAGGTGAGTCATCTACCATGGACCACATTTTCTCTATAAACTCACAATTTCCACAAGAGGCATGTTGATCGTTATGAACATCTAAAGGAATATAGGCATCTGATATGATGTCAGATGCTTCCGTTCTAGGGCTAACATAATTAATATCATTCAAAACCTCCATATTTTCCTGGCAAATGCTTTCCTCCACAGTAAAAGCTTCATCATGGACCTGGTCTTCAGGGCCAGCAGAGGCTTCATGAAGCGAAGAAAACTCCTCACAACATTTTTCAAACAAATAATCAGTTGGATAGTAGTCATTAAAAAATGAATTGAAAGTTGTATGAAAACCTGTTAAAGAGCGGATGCTTGCAGCGAGAAGAGATCGACACCACTCAAGAGCAACTCCCTTCAATGAATACCTGAAGATCTTAATCCATACATCCTCATGCGTGATATTGTGTCGGTGAATAGCCTCATGGAAGTCTAGTAAATGCTCAGCTGGTTCCTCCCAACTTGTTGCATGAAATTCAGGGAGGAAATCTTCCCATTGGTCTCTATCAAGAAGTGCATCAGGAAACCCAACTATCTGGGAAAAGTCACAGAAAGCAAACCTTTGAGCCATAATTTTCTCCATATTGAAACAGTGGAGTCACCAATCGATCCTCGAATCATGGAGTCGCCAGGTGAAAGATGTGCAGCTTCAAATATGCCTAGTCCTTGTTCACCATCAAAGGCCAAATCTTAACGTTGTCATTACCCCAGAAAGCTTCTCAGGATAAGAAAGTAGTTGCTGAAACCTTCTCGAGAAAGCTCCTTAGGGTCAGCTTTCAGGTGTACTAACAGTAGTCACAGCTGAAACAGTGATGTGGAAACAATGGAGTCACCACAGTGGAGTCGCCAGGTGCACAGTAGCAATCTTTAATGGCTCTGATGTCTGATGCACCTTCAGAATCAGAGGCTCAATGTCGTTCTGCCTAGGTAAAATATTCAACTTCGTCCCCAGCAACGGTGATGGAAGTCGCTCCTGGATTGCAGCAGAAGCAGAGCCCGACGCCCATCAGTTTTATGTCATGGTATTTTTTTTAATGGGTGATCAAATGGGTAGAGACTCGGGAAGATATCACTCAAACTCAAGGACTGGGTCCAGCATGCGAGGAACAAAGGAGGTCTTGATCTAACTTCAGTCAGTGGGTTGATTTGAAAATGAGCAGGTTGAAGACTTGGTGAGAGGAGTGGACAAACTACCTTAGGCAACAGGCCTTTCAGTAATTTGTAGAAGAAAAAATCTGAATGCGAGATCCTCTAGTTCAGAGCTTTGAGAAGCTGAAAGGGGGACTTGACTGGATTCTCCAATTCCAAGTCATTCAGTGCTAAGAAAATCACAGGGACCGATTAGAAACAATGCAACTGTTACAGTGATCAAACTCTACATCATCCTATAACAGTTACAACTCGACTGGATTCTCCAATTTCGAGCCGTTCTAATACAGTGTAAACAAAGACGCGAAAGAAAAACTGACATTTATCAGACAAGAAGTCTCAAGAGTCCAGATATAACCAGAAAAATAGTGCTTCATTAAAGTTTACCACCGGGAGCCTTGCTCAACCATTGATCTTTACAAAAATGGCGAAAACGCCTACATATACTCCAAAACAACAACAAAAACAAGACGCTGCATTAAAAACATTGCATCTGCATGTCTTCTGACAATATGCCCATGCAGACTCAGGATGATCGCGTGCCTATGACAGACGCTACCTTAACTTCGCATGGCCTTTGAAAGGGAGGTAGCCGAAACATTAAAGGCCAAAATGGCGTGTGCAAACTTCTCTGTCTAATCGAGGACTTTGGCATGGCTTCTTTGGATAATCAGTACACAGAACTCCTTCGAACAGACCACTTGCCAGACCCTCCATATCTCATATTCAATGAATGAAAGGAGGATTCAGCCATCCGTTTTTGCCTTCATTTACTCCAAGCGGAAATCGGGAGCGAAATCGTATCCGCTGGCATCTAGAAATCGCGATGATCCTTTCGGCGAATGGACTCAACGCTTTTGGCCCCTTTTGCTTAGCTCTTTTTTTTCCCAAATGACCACGGACCGTGACCCTGCTTTTATTTCCATAGGGGCTTTCGGTGTTCGCGAATAGGAAGGAGTTGATCCTTGATTATCATAGTTGCGATGGGAAAACCGTCGAGACGGCTCAATTGGGCGCCACACGTCCTCCCAATCTGATGGTCCTAAACTCTCCCGACGCTACTGTGGGCCTCAGGTCCTAGACGCTCTCGTTACTTTGCGCATCGGGGATATGAGGGAGCTGCTACTTGCGCTTTGAAACCACGATGGGCGAAAAGGCGAGGAGCCTAATCGCGCGTCAGGTGTCCTCTTCATATGGACGGCTAAGACTGCCCCTTGATACTGCGGTCCTGACTTTGGGCGCCATCGTCTCTTCGGGGTTCGGGGTTTCAAAATGTACAACGACATACAACCTTCACCCCTTGAACTCGCGACTGTCAAAAAGCCGACGCGACTGGATCTCGCGCCACGCGTCCCTCGGATGGACGGCTGAGACTTCCCCTTGATACTGCAGGCCCGACCTTGGGCACCATCGGCGCTTCAGGGTTCGGGGTTTCGAAATGTACAATGAAATAAAACCTTCGCCCCTTGAACTCGCGACTGCTGAAAAGCCGACGCGACTGGATCTCACGCCACGCGTCCCTCGGATGGACGACTGTTATTCTTCCCTGCATACAATATGGGCGCGGTCTATTTGCACTAATCTCGGCACAACTCTACTATCCACGATTTCCCACTGACTGTCGATATGCTCTTATGAAAGGATCTGGACCGTCGTCAATATAATTTCGCTCGCTTACTGGCTGGAAGCTTGAAACGATATTTTTCCATGCTGCACTTGGGTGCTCCTCGTACAACTTGCAGACCCAAATACTCTTGTGCCTAGGACAAGAAATGTCTCTAACACAAAGCTTGCGATCCACTGACACATGTCTTCCACAGATTGACGACTGCGATCCCTTCAAGTCTTCGGAGTTCAGAAAACACAATTCTCAACTTTCACTTTCCCTCGAAGTGCGTGGATTTCTTCCACGTGTCCTATTGAATTCGATGACTGAGATTTACTTCGGGTATTTACCCGAAGTCCACAGGTTTGCACCGCGTGTCCCCCTTAATCTGATGGCTATGATTTACTTCAGGTCTTTACCCGGAGTGCATAGATTTATGCCACGTGTCCTCTGGATCTGACGGTCCAGATTCACTTCGGACTTAGAGTTTCAGAAGTTTCAACTCTCAACTGAAACCCAAATGCATTTATCCAAAGCTCGTGATCCATCACCACATGTCCCTCTGGATCTGGCGGTCCATATTAACTTCGGCTATTTCACCTCCTCCTTGTCCACGAACTTTCGGAGTTGTGGATCTTGCGCCACCTGTCCTCCTTGATGATGGACGGTCCCAAATTACTTTGGGACTTGAGGACTTTGTTAGTTCTCTCTCCTCTGCACTTCAAGAGACTTAAATCTCACACACCTTAAACAGATCCAACAGTTTGGAATGATCCTGCTCCCTCCTGGATGACTCTTGATCGATAATTCATGAAGCCTTCAGAGCTTCACCCTCCTCCGAAGATTTCTCCTCACTCTCTCTTCTGAGCTTGATCCCCTTGAGGATTTTGATCTCCCACATACTCCTTGTGTTCCTGGAATCTCGACAAACTCAGATCAAAGGATTTATTTGGAAGAAATTCTTCCTGCACTCCTTGCACTCCTCTATTCCGGTTCTTCGACACTTAGTCCCTCCTTGATGTTGTGCACTCCTTGCACTTGGTATAAGTTCCCGTTGTTCCTTCTGAACTCTTCTGAGTCAATTTAAGACTCTGTCGATGCACTCCTTACGTACGATGTGCACACCTTGCATACGAGTTTCGGAAGAGAAACAATTGAAACTTATCTAGTTTCATCACAAATTCATATGATCAATTCTAACAACCATACATAAATGAAAATGAAATAAAGCACATACATAATATATCATTCATTCAATCACACATCATAATGAGCACTATCCAAGGAATTGGAACAATTATGTCTGGTCTATTCATTCATGAAATAAAGTTACATAGTATTACAGTTCTTCATTGCGTCTTTCTTCTACTCTACTACTCTACTCTTCTCATCTCTCCCTAATCTCTTATCTCTTATCTCTTACAATAAAAAAACAACAAAGCTATATAAGGAGTGGTTCCTCGAGCACTTCTCTGTCCTTTCTGCAACCTATCCTACCAGGTTCTAGCAGTTACCTACTTTGTCCTTATTACAATAACTATCATTTATTACCTGATAAGGGCTCCCACTCCCTATCTGTAACTCCTTACAATTGTATAAGACTTTACAAACAAGATATATTAAAAAATGGTGTTTCCAAAATATCTCAACAACTCGTTTTCCTTCTGAATGAAATGTTGATTTGAAATTTTGTCATGTTGAGATGTCATATCCCTGCCTCCACGCTTGTGTGTTTGAATTTGAAGGCGATGCTCCTGCATCATACTCCTCTGGCTAAAATATTCATGGACTCTTGTCCATGAGCTCCTGCACTATTTTTCCATGCTTCAAAATATCTGGTTCAGTGACCCAACTTGAGTCTTCCACTGGATGATCTTTCCACTTCACTAAGTATTCATGATATATCTTCATCTTGGTCTTCTTTCCAACTCTTTGTTCTATGATTTTCTCCATCTGAGGTTTTTCTACTGTGGGAAATTGTTCTTCCCACTGAACTTCTTTCTGATCATATGGTTCTCTTGCATCATTTCTCCTGTAAGGATACAAGTCTGCAAAATTGAATATCAGTGATATCCCAACATTGTCTGGCAACCCAATTTCATAAGCATTGGCTGTAAATTTTTTGGGAATCCTGTGTGGTCTTATCTTCTTCATTTTCAACTTGTTATATGTTCCCCTTGGAAACCTTTCCTTTTTAAAATGAGCTAAAAATTCATCTCCCATTTCGAATTGAACTTCTCTCCTCTTTTGATCAACTATGTTCTTATATTTCAGGATGTTTTCCTGTAGTTATTCTCTGACTCTGTCATGGAGTTTTTGCATTTCTATTGCAAAATATTCTGCGCCAACACTTCTAAATTCATCTTGATTCATATCTCTCAACTCTGTAATCCCTCTTCGCTTTATACCATACACAATTTAAAATGGACTTTTTCCTATGCTCCTGTTCATTGAATTGTTAAATGCAAATTATACTTGTGCCAGAATATGATCCCATTGATGACTTTGCTCAGTGACTAAACTTCTTAACAAGTTTCCCAGACTCATGTTTACTACTTCAATATGTCCATCTGTCTGAGGGTGATATTTCGAACTAAAGGACAAGTTTGTACTCGGCCTCTTCCATAGAGTCCTCCCAAAGTGTCCTACAAATTTGGTGTCCCTATCTGAGACTATGCTCCTAGGACATCCATGTAGTCTCACCACTTCTCTGGAAAAAAAATTGGCTATATGTGTAGCATCATTTGTCTTATGGCATGGTATGAAATGTGCCATCTTTGAAAATCTGTCCACCACAACAAATATGGAATCACTCCCTTTTGGGGTTCTAGGCAATCCCAATATAAAATCCATACCGATTGCATCCCATGGCCTTTCTGGAATTGGTAATGGTTGATACAAACTAGTGTTATGTTTTCTTCCTTTTGCATACTGGAAAATTATGCAATTTTTCACAAACCTTTTCACCTCTTCCCTCGTGCTCGACCAATAGTATGAATTGCTCATGCATGCAAATGTCTTATCATGACCAAAATGTCCAGCTAAACCTCCATTGTGTTTCTTTTTCAGCAGGTTATCTCTCATTGAGCATCTTGGTATGCATAGTTGGCTCCCTTTGAATAATAATCCATCTTGGATCAAATATTATGTCCATGGGATTCTGTCTCCCAACAAAGAATTCTTACATGTCTCATAAGCTTCCTTAAAATCTAGATCATCTCGATACATTTCCTTGAGGTGTTCAAACCCTAAGGTATTGATCTAGATTTTATGAGTGGAATGAAATGAATACAGATTATTAAAAGGTACTTAACACAAAATAACAAAGATACAGTAAAACTAATTTTCTATTCAATAAGGAAATAAGATGAAACTGTAAAATGTAGCGGAAACAAGCTTGCTGGAATGGTGGCGACTTGTTGTTGGGACCATCCCCACGCAAATTTCACCTTACCACTACCCCTAGTTATTTGGCTAAGGGCCCATGCAATATGGGAGAATCCCAACACGAACCTGCAGTAGAAATTAGCAAGGCCCAAGAAGCTCCGGAGCTCAATGAGTGTGGTTGGGGATGGCCAGTCACGGATGACTTGGATCTTGGTTGGATCCACATGTACGCCATGCTGATCAACGATGTATCCCAGGTAATGGACCCTGTCCATGCCGAAGGTGCATTTTTCCAAGTTGGTGTATAGCTTGTGTTGTCCCAGGGTGTGCAGAACCTGATGAATATGTTGTAAGTGTTTGGCCCAAGTCTTGTTGTAAATGTGAATGTCATCCAAATACACCACTACAAAATTATTGGTGAATGGTCGCAGGATATCGTCGATCAACCTCATGAAAGTGGTCGGTGCATTTGTCAAACCAAAGGGCATGACCAACCATTCAAAAAGGCCTTCCTTTGACTTGAAGGCGGTCTTCCATACATTTGTTTGTTTTATTGGGACCTGGTGGTAGCCAGACTTCAGATCAATCTTACTGAAGTATTTGGCCCCCGTGAGTTGATCAAGGAGGTCGTCGATTCGGGGAATCGGGTGTCGGTTTCTAACTTTGATTTCATTCATAGCCCAGTAATCAATGCAGAGTCACCAAGTTCCATCTTTCTTTTGTACCAGCACGAATGGGCTCCTGCAAGGTGATGAGATGGGACGGATGTGCCCCTTGTGGAGCAGTTCTTGGATCTGTCGCTTGATCTCCTCATTCTCCAATAGAGAGCGGCGATAGACTAGACCATTGGGTAGCAGTGCATCGAGGGTCATATCGATGTGGTGCTTGACCTGACAGTGCAGAGGTACCCAGATAGGTGAGGATAAGATATCCGAGTATTCTTCCACGACCTTATCTACTTGCTTCTGCTGTGTGGAGAGGTCAGCCGCAGAGACCCTAGATGTGGTTGTGATCTTTCTCTTATTCTAAGAATGAATCATGAAGAAGACAAACTTCCCCTTCTGAGAGATGACCTTCCTGCATTGCTTAGCAGAGATCAACGAAATAACACTAGGTGGGACTGCCTCGGGTACCCTGTACAATTTCCCGTTCAAAGTAATAATAACACTACGAGGCCTAGACTCGTATACATCATGATGTTTCCATAAATAACGTTGTCCCAAAAGAACATAACAAACTTCAAGAGGAGAAACATCACACATTACCTCGTCTTTGAAGGGCTTGATGTCGTACGACAGTTGTCATTGTTGGCTGACGCGGAGATTGCTTCCTTGGCGGAACCATCCAATGGTGTAGGGTTGTGGGTGCAGTGTTGTTGATAAGGCCAGCCACTTGACAACCTCTGTTGAGATGAGGTTCTTCTATTTACCACTATCAACGATGAAGTGCAGCGGGGTGCCTTTTACCCACATCATTGAATGGAAGAGGTGCTCTCCTTCTTCTGGCTCGTCTGGTTTGTCTGGTTCACCGGGTTGGAGCTTGGTGGTAGCGACGGTGGCACTGGGTTCCGCGTCAATGATCCATCTTGCCCTTTCTGATTCTAGCTCAGAGTCAGAACCCGCATCTAATTCAGAGGATTTAACTTCGGCCACTAGCGATTGCTTTGAGCGGCAGTCAAAAGTGTTATGCCAAGGGCTCTTATGGAAGTCGCACCACTTCCTAGTATCTTTCTTTGTCTTTCTGGTGTCCTTCTTTTCTTACGGCTTGGACTGGTTGTCCTCATACTATCCATCTTTGCTCTATCCTTTTTTTTGTGGGTTGGGGCCTCCCTTTCCTGTCTTTTGTTGTGATGGGTTCCCAGGCCCAAATTATCGTGTCTTTTGTTTGAGCTTCTACTCAATTTTGATGGCATATCGGTAGGCCGCACCCAAGGATGATATGTCTAGAAATTCCATTTTGGTCTGGATGTATCTATGCAGAGAACCGCAATACTTGATCACCATATGTCACTCTGAATCTTTGATACCCAGCTTGGTGTGCAAGGTATGGAAGATATTTGTGAAATCTGGCACTGCTTGGTCTCTTTCCTGCCGCAGTGTGGTCCATTTGGTATACAATTCGTCATAACTTCCGACAGAGTAGTATTGTTCCTTAATAGAATCCTTGAAGGATTCCCAGGTGGCCATGACTGTAAATAATGAGGATTCCTCTATTTCCTTTTGCTCACAGAAGGTTTCCCACCAATCTTTGACACGGGGAATGAATTTTAGGAGCGCAAAAGTAATCTTTTCTCTATTCAAAAAGTTATGGACAAAAAAATACCCTTCTAGTAGATTCAACCACTTGTCTACAACATCTGTGTCTATCTGGCATTCAAATATAGTAATATCTAAGTTTATTTGTACCTTGAAGGGGGTGACACCTTCGCTCGAAGAAGATGTGTCGCCTATTGGTAGTCGCTAAAGGAATTGCATGAAACTATCCATCATCTCGTTCCTCTGTTGTGTGAGGGATTCTTAATTCAAAAGTTTGAAAGGATCTCCTATCCCGTCATATTTCTTTTCTCCTTCCATGAGAGGTCACTTGAGCATGCAAGAGATTTTTTCCTCAAGAGAAACAAGCTCGAGACCCAACTCTTTGTACTTCGACCTCGTTGGGGACATGCATTAAGACGACAAGGAGCAGACTGCTATGATACCACTGATCCAAATTTTATGAGCAGAATGGAATGAATACAGATTATTAAAAGGTACTTAACACAAAATAACAGAGATACAGTAAAACTAGTTTTCTATTCAATAAGGAAATAAGCTGAAACTATAAAATGCAACGGAAACAAGCTTGTTGGAATGGTGGCGGCTTATCTCTGAGAAGAGATGTGATGGCTGTGCTCATTCACAAGAATATGATTACAATGAGGCTCTGAAGGAATTTTTTACAATAAATAGGAATTCCAAAATCCCTAGACATCCAAAAACCTAACCCTAGGAGATGAATCGCCAAAAGTCATGTGGGCCCCGTTTGGGTAAGTTAGTACATTAACTTCCCGAGGTCGTAATTTTTGCATACGATCTCCGTTTTAGGCGTGTGATAGCCCGTTGGAAAGGTATCGTTGAGGAGATTCATTTTGGGGCCTCAATAATTCCATAGAATATCATTGAGAATCCTGATCCTGAAAAACCTTCATTTAGGCCCTCAAAATGGCCCCGGAAGTTAAAACTGCTAAATATAGTAAATTGCCAAAATTGCCAGAAAAATGTTTTGAACCAGTTGGAGAAGGTGGGTGTCCACCAATATCCACCTAGATAAGGACTCCACTTGGAATTCATGTACAATTAAACTCCTCCTGCTCAAAGCATCTGCAACTTTGTTAGCAGTTCGAGCAATATGTTTAATAACAAAAGTAAAATTCTGCATAAATTCTACCCATTTAGCATGTCTATGATTCAAATTTTATTGCCTAGTAATAATTTTCAAAGATTGATTATCACTGTACAAGAAAAATTCTTTAGGAATTATATAGTGCCTCCACTTCTTCAAAGCTTGAATCACTGCATAAAATTCTTTGTCATATGTGGAATACTGCTTCTTGGTGTCATTCAGCTTCTCACTGAAATAAGAAACGGGCCTATTATCCCGACTTAAGACTGGTCTAGTAGCTACTCCACTTGCATCACATCTCACTTGAAATGTTTTCCCAAAATATGGTAAGACCAGAATTGGTTGTTCTGTGATCTCCTCCTTCAACACTTTGAAACTTTTTCCAGCTTCCTATGTCCAATTAAAAGACTTTTGTTTCTTATTCACATTGTCCAACATGGGTGTACATATGCTACTGGAATTTTTGATAAACTTTCTATAAAAACTTGCTAATCCATAAAAAAATCTTACTTCAAATATGCTTCCTAGAGACGACCATTATTTGATTTCTCTCACCTTTTCTGGATCTATCTTCAATTCATTTGAAGAGATCACAAAACCCAAGTATATGAGTTATGTCTTCATAAAAGAGCTTTTCTTCGTATTTATCAACATGTTTTCTTGCTGCAACCTTCTCATTACTGATGTCAAATGGCTTAAGTGTTCTCCCTCTGTCTTACTGAAGATTAGTATGTCATCCAGATACACTATGATAAATTTTCCTATGAAGTCTTTCAATACTTCATTCATTAATCTCATGAATGTGCTTGGTGCATTTTTCAACCCAAATGGCATGACCATCCATTCAAACAAACCTTCATTTGTCTTGAATGATGTCTTCCATTCATCTCCCTCTCTCATCCTTATTTGATGATATCCACTCTTCAAGTCTATCTTGGAAAAATAGCTTGCTCCACTCAAACAATCCATCAAATCATCCATCCTGGGTAAAGGGAATCTATACCTAATGGCGATCTTATTGATGGCTCTGGAATATGGACACATTCTCCATCCTCCATCCTTATTTGGACTCAACACAGTTGGTACTGTGCATGGGCTTAGGATTTCCCTAACTAAACCTTTATCCAACACCTCTTGGAATTGATTTTTGACTTCCTCATTCTCTCTAGGTGTCAACCTATAAGCTTCTTTGTTTAGTAAACTAGCTCATGGAATAAGGTCAATATGATGGATTATACTCCTAATGGGCGGAAATGAGTGAGGTAACTCATCCACTACTATGTCAGCAAATTTTTCTAACAGTTCCTGGATTTCTTCAGGTAGATCCTCCACATAAGTATTTGTAAGGATAACTCTTGGCTTCCTTACTATAGAAAACTACATCTCCTGCTCCTTCTTGACTTCATTCAAGAGTTCCTTCCCACTCATGAGAAGTATACTTGAACTAGCTTCCCTCTTTTTCTCTTTGTCTTCTATTGGAAACAACATATATGTCCTACCATTATTTTCTAAGGTATAAGTATTCTTTCTCCCATCATGCATAACTTTTCAGTCAAACTGCCATGGTCTCCTTAATAAAATATGACAGACATCCATAGGAATTACATCACATCATATTTCATCCCTATAACCTTCTATTTTAAATTCAACTTGGAATTGTTGACTTACCATTACTTGATGTCCTTTCTGCAACCATGATACCTTGTATGGGTTTGGATGTGTAGTTGTTTTCAATTCCAGTTTCTCCACCATCTTCGTGGATACTAGATTTTCAGTGCTCCCACTGTCTATGATCATCTTGCAAACTCTGTCTTTCGTCTTACAAGCAGTTATGAACAGACTTGTTCATTGAACTGGTTCCTCTACCTCCTTTTCTGGCTTAAGAAGAACTTTCATCATCATGAGGTTCTTTCCTCCTTCTATTGCTTCTGCTTCTGCATGCTTTTGTGCTTCAGAAATGTGTTCTTCTCCTCCTTTTGTGTGTTTCTTCCTCTCTGGGAATTCCCAAGACATGTGACCTGTATTTTCACAGGCATAACATCTAACTTCACCTCCTCTGGCTCTTCCTCTTCCTCTAAGAAAAGAGCTTCGTCCTCCATGTTTCCCTTCTCTCGAACTTCCACCTTTCTCAGGGTGATTATGTTGCTTTCCAGCTTCAATCTTTGGTTTCTAGGACTTATCTTTGTTGGTTCCCTTACCTCTGCTTGAATTTCCTCCTTTGTTTCATTAGCTTTTCTTTCTGGCCAATTTCTCTTCAACTTTTAAGGCTGCTTGATAAGCATCCTCGAATTTACTAACAAACATCATGTTGATCTCCTCTTGTATTTCATATCTTAGTCCATTGATATACCTGGATGTTTTTTCATCCTCATTCTCTTTTTGTCCAACCCTGATGTTCAGTCTGTAAAATTCCTCAGTGTATTCCTTCACTAATAAGCTTTTCTGTCTCAGGTTCTGCAATCTTCTGAACAAATTGATTTGATAGTCCTTTGGGATAAATTTTTCTTTTAGCTTGGCTACCATCCTATCCCAACTTTTAATTTTCTACTTTCCCTTGCATCTGCAATCGACTTGCAGTTTGTCCCACCATAGTGCTGCATGACCCTTCAGTCTTTTCACTGCATACTTCACCATCTTGTCTTCTTTGATATCTTTGTAATTGAAGTACTTGTCCATAGCTCGTACCCAATCCAACAATTCTTCAACTTCTAAATTTCCTTCATACATTGGTACCTCTATTTTTTCTCTATCTCCTATTCTTGAAACAACTTTCAATAAGCGGTCTTCGGCAGCATCCTCTACTACATCTTCTTCGACCTCTATATCTTCACTTTCAACTTCACTGATATCTCCAGTGTCTAGTGCTCTCCTCTGCGTTGTTTCATGGCGTCCAGTCTCATTATGAGTCGCCTCATTTCTTCTTCCATTTTTGGATTCGCTCTACGTCTTCTGGGTGTCATGATTCCACTACCTCGCCTTCTAATGTCTATAAACATAATCAAATCTTGATACCACTAATGATATAAATTTATCTCCTTTTTCCTTTGTCTATTGTCTGTAAACAAATTCAATAGCTCTGATACCACCTGATGCATCCCCCCTACTCTCCTTCGGGCTACGCAACCTCCCGGTCAAGGATCTTTGATTTTGTGAGCCAAATCGGCTCTCTGAAACCTTGATGGTCTCACTTTGTAATTGAACACAAGCTCTTTCGGCCTTTTGGTGCAGGTCCTATGGCACCCGCAACCTCTCCCTTTGCGTTGTTGAACTATTGTGTTTCAAGCGCTAGCCCCTTTTCCACTAGCCCCTTCCTGGATGTGACCTTGGGCTACAACCTCACATAAACACATGATTTTGGGGTGGCCAAAAGTGGTTTTAGACCACACCGCTTTTCTCCCCGCAATTCACCATCAATCGCCACACGTCCCTTTTTCAATATTGTGGTTTCAATTGAGGCCCACTCTAAGATTTTTAAAACTCAAGCATCTTCTGACCCCAAAATTGAGCGTGACCGTTGATCTCGTGATCTAGAATGAGGCCTCTCTATCAATGGCTCATATTTTCCCCTTTCAAATCAACGGATCAGATCTACCCCTTTCAAATCAATGGTCGGGATTTTCTTTGCGATTCGGGTTTCAGAGTTTTTAACTCTCAAACCTTACTTTCTCTGCAATGATAGATCTCCTGCCACGTGTCCTCCTCAATTGATGGCTCTAACTATTTTAGGATTTTAGACTTCGGAAATCTCAACTCTCAACTCTTATATTTCCCCAATTGATTTTATCTGAATCTTGTGATCCACTGACATGTGTCTTCCGCAGATCGACGACTGCGATCCCTTCGGGTCTTCGGACTTCGGAAAACTAAATTCTCAACTTTCACTTTCCTTCGAAGTGCGCGGAGTTATGTCATGTTTCATCTTGAATCAGACGGTTGAGATTCACTTTAAGTCTTTACCCGAAATCCATGGGTTTTCACCGCGTGTCCCCCTTAATCTGACGGCTATGATTTACTTCGGGTCTTTACCTGGAGTCCACAAATTTATGTTGTGTGTCCTCTGGATCTGACGATCCAGATTCACTTCAGACTTCGGGTTTCAGAAGTTTCAACTCTCAACTGAAACCCAAATGCACTTATCTGAAGCTCGTGATTCGTCGCCACATGTCCCTCTGGATCTGACAGTCCAGATTTACTTCGGCTATTTCACCTCCTCCTTGTCCACAAACTTCTGGAGTTGTGGATCTTGCACCACCTATCTTCCTTGACGATGGACGGTCCCAAATTACTTCGGGACTTCGGGACTTTGACAGTCCACTCTCCTCTGCACTTCAAGAGACTTAAATCTCACACACCTTATCCGGATCCAACGGTTTGGAATGATCCCACTCCCTCCTGGAAAACTCTTGATCGATAATCCATGAAGCCTTCAGAGCTTCACCCTCCTCCGAAGATTTCTCCTCACTATCTCTTCTGAGCTTGATCCCCTTGAGGATTTTGATCTCCCATGTACTCCCTACATTCCTTGGCTCTCGATAAACTTAGATCGAAGGATTTCTTTAGAATAAATTCTTCCCACACTCCTTGTGCTCCTCTATTCTAGTTCTTCGATACTTAGTCACTCCTTGATGCTATGCACTCCTTGCACTTGGTCTAAATTCCCGTTGTTCCTTCTGAACTCTTCCAAGTCAATTTAAGACTCTATCGACACACTCCTTGCGTACGATGTGCAAACCTTGCATACGAGTTTCATAAGAGAAACAATTGAAACTTATCCAGTTTCGTCACAAATTCATATGATCAATTCTAACAACCATACATAAATGAAAATGAACTAAATCACATACATACTATATCATTCATTCAATCACACATCATAATGAACACTTTCCAATGAATTGGAACAATTTTGTCTACTCTATTCATTCATGAAATAAAGTTACATAGTATTACAGATCTTCACTACGTCTTTCTTCTACTCTGCTACTCTACTCTTCTCTGCTCTCCCTAATCTCTTATCTCTTATCTCTTACAATACAAAAACAACAAAGCTATCTAAGGAGTGGCTCATCAACCTCTTCTCTGTCATGTCTGCAACCTATCCTATCAGGTTCTAGCGGTTACCTACTTTGTCCTTATTACACTAACTATCAGTTATTACCCGATAAGAGCTCCCACTCCCTATCTATAACTCCTTATAGTCGTATAAGAATTTACAAACAAGATATATTAAAAAACGTTGTTTCCAAAATATCTCAACAACTCGTTTTCCTTCTCAATTAAATGTTGATTTGAAATTTTTTCATGATGAGATGTCATATCCCTGCCTCCACGCTTGCGTCTTTGACTTTGAAGGCGATGCTCATGCATCAGAAACCAATGCGATAGCTTGTTGCAAATAATGCTTAGTTGGATGGGGAATTTATCACCACTGTACAACAACGAGGTGCTACAATTATCGAGGCACGTAAGCTCTCTAGTGCATTGTCTGCTACTAGTTCTCCATGTGATCAAATCCATGATTGGGTTCTTGGTACACCTAATGGTACATGGGTTTCAATGGATGTATATTCTGATGGAAATTCAGTAGTGACTTCCAAGTGGATCTATATCAAACACACAGTTGACACGAGAATCGAGAGGCACAAAATGAGATTTGTTGCTAGAGGATTCTCTCAAGTGGAGGGAATAGATTATGAGGAGACATTTGCTCCTATTACTTGATACACTTCTATCCGGATGATTATTTCCCCTGCAACATCCATGGGTTAGAGAGTACATCAGATGGATGTAAAGACAACCTTTCTAAATGGAGAGGCCCCTAAACAATCCCAATAATAACCACCACCATGCCAATGTTCATTCTATACTTACCTCATCTTCCAACACCACCATGTCGATGTTCATTTTATACTTACATTGTCTTATGAATATTCGAGGGAAATTGCTACTTGGTTCATATTGCTCACTGCCATAAATCCACATCCTAGGATTTTTGCTGAGGTAAATAACACTAACACAAAAATAAATGTGCACACTACTAATTGAAGAAAATGTTTTATCTAGTGAGATAATTGAACATGTCCTATCATTCATATTGGAATCTTTTTTCCAATCAATTCATATTGGGATCTTGTTCTTTCTCGGTTTTAAATTATGTAAAATCCACATTCAGTGTCTTTCTCTTGTTAAAAATAAAAAACTTCTATTGCGATTTAGAATATGCTCTATTGAAATATTTTATTGACATGACACCATGTTGTGGCATTATGGTTAATGGCGATTGAAAACTAACCAACAAACTTTTGTTTGAAATATATTTTATATAAAAAGACTTAATGTATTGATTATAAAACAAACATTTCTCAAAATGAATCTTTTGTTGGTATTATAATTAATGAGACATCAACATAGAGATTTCCAATGATGAATGCATCACATGTCAATAAAATTTCCTCATATGGTCTTTTTCCTCCTCTAATTTATTAACACCTAGAGACAAATGAGACACTTCTACTTAAAATTCTCTAGTATTGTCTATTCCTCCTCTAATTTATGATTCCCTAGAGTCAAAAGAAGCATATAAGTAATATGCTAAGAATCCCATAATGTTTGGACGAATTTTATTTTAAAAAAAGTCATAAAACATTACAGGTAGTGAGTAATAAAAGAAAATTTTAATATTAATGATTCATAGACTAAGTTAAAATGTAAACAAACTTAATTATTTTTTTATTCAAATTCTTCTCTAAATTATATGGAAAGTTTATAATTCAACCTAATTGATAAGATGTTTGATTAGGGAATTTTTTTTTCACAAGGAAAAAAACCATTATCTTGCTATTATTTCTAATCAAAGATAATATATCCAGTACATGTCTTTACTAGGTCCTCATACAAAATTTCAAACTGTCATTGAATATGAAGCAAATAAAATCCTCCTAGAAAAGGATTGACTTGTCTTTCCATTGTCACTAAACCATCTTTCCATAGACAGGACTATCATCCCTCCTGAAGCTCTGAAATACATAGCCAGGTACCAAAATCTAAAGGGAAAAAAATACAGAGAATATGAATCGGAAACAGAATTAAGATGCCTGTAAATATGGGAGAAAGAAATATAGTCAAACTGCTTCTTGAGAAGACCAATCCGACTTTTCCAATGATCAATTTCCAAAATATTTAACTTGAAACTTCTTTCAACCCACTTGATGATGACTCTAGAATCACCAAGGATTTGCAATTGATTGATAGATTTTCTACGAGCCAACCCAAGTAAGCCCTACATAGCTTGAAGTTTTTCCTTAGTATTAGATCCTATGCCCCTACAAAGAAAGCGTGAAATGAATGATTCTAAGAAAATTTGAGGATAAAACCATCTCCACCAATGCCACATGAAGTTGCACCATCAAAACACCCCACCAGAATATTACTCTACAAGTTTGGAGAGGATAATTTAAAACTAGAATCAATATTCACAAATTTATCTCTGTGATACTCCTAAAAATATGAAAGTATGTTTAAACTAGTAAATTCAGGATCAGGTCTAATTCCCTCAAATATATAGTTGTTTCTGGTACGCCAGATGCCCCACACTATAAAAATTGGTAATTCAACCATATTTGGTCTATCTTTAACCCATACCTGAGGACAACGATAAAAAAAGTCACCTCTCCAAACTCCAGATAAATACAATTTATCACATACCATAATCCAAACTCTCTGAAGAAACAAACAATTGATGAATAAATGGGAGACTGAATCTTCCTCTCTGAAACAGAGAAAACATAAACTAGGCCCATGGTAACCCCTTTTCTGGATATTATCCCACGTTAGAATCTTCCCCTCCAAGCATAAACAACAAAATCATTTAAGTTTCTCGGGGATGTACCATTTCCATCATTCATTATACCACCATTTTCCGACAATCTAGGAATTAGAAGTAGAAATATCATCATAAGCTAACTTGACTGTAACAATACCTTCAGAGAAGTTCCTTGCCCAGACTAGACTTTCATCCTCTTAAGAAAATATCAGGCCTGAAGAATCTAAATTCTTGATAAATTGAGACCATTCATGAGCCCAACTACCATCAAAACCAAAATCAGATGCATTAAGCCAATAATTTTGTCCATTGAATAGATAAAGAGGATTTATGATATGTCCTAAGAACATAGTGCCTCCAGATTTCAAAAATTCACATAGAGAAGAAGAGAGACTGTAGAAGTATTCCTCTCCAATAAAGGAATATTCTCCTAGCTTGACCTTCATTCCATTCCCTACTTTCCAAATTAGCCAAGACTTCAGCTAGGGAACAATAGATAACATACCTCTCCAAAATATTGAGGCATTCCCCACAGAATGATTTGGAAGGGAAATCCATTCCCACACAAACTTTGATTTAAAAGATACTTATCATTTATAACTTCAGAACATAAAGCTTCTCCAAACAGATCCCTCCAAAGGATTTTTGCTAAAAGAGATAAACCAAACCACACCAAGTTTGTTATCCCCCATCCTCCCATCCTTTTTGGAAGAGATAAAATTTCCTAAGAGGTAAGATGATATTTTTTGTCTTTGGAGTTGTCTGCCCAAAGAAAATGGGACATTTTACTTCTAATAGCCTTGATAATGAATGAAGGAATTTTAGCCAAGGATAGCCAATATATTGGGATACTCTGAAGGACAAATTTAATTAAAGCTAGTCTACCCACAAGGGATATCCATCTATATGACCAAAGGTTGATTATCTTTATTTTCTTCAGAATCCATCCCCGGTCCTCCTTTTTATAGTAATTAGGTTTTAGAAAGAAACCTAAATATTTAAAACCCTCATCCATAGATAGAATCTGAAAGGGAAAAATTGCAATAAAAATATCTAGCCAAGACTGTTCCAGATTGTGCTTAATGAGGATGGATTTGTGGTCATTTATCATCATCCCCAAAGCCACAAAAAAATCTTGCAACATATTTTTTACCATTATCCAATCATCCATCTTGTCTTTCCCAAAGATTAAGACATCATCTACAAAGAAGAGGTGAGAAACCGAATTGTTTCTTGAAATTTTTATACCAAACTCCAGATTTTGTTCTTTAGCTCTATTGATCATCCTGCTTAAACCATCAATAAAAAGGAGGAATATAAATGGGGATAAAGGGAATCCTTGTCTAATCCCTTTGAACCCTTTAAAGAAGCTTGTAGGATATTTGTTTATCAACATTGCATAGTTAACAAAAGTAACTCATGCCATAATCCAATTAAATACATCCATAGGAATACCAATCTGGAGTAAAATCAACCTAAGAAAAGTCCAATCTACTATATCATAAGATTTATTTAGGTCAATCTTGAGGATTAACCCTTTGATTTTTTTTCCTTGATTGAATGTATAGCTTCCTGGGCCACCCCCACTGCATCCAAAATATGTTTGTTTGATAAAAAACCAAATTGTTCTTTTGTGATGTCAGCTGAAAACATAGGCTTGATCCTATTTGCAATCACCTTTGATATGATTTTATAAGTTAAATTGCACAAAGAGATAGGTTTAAATTCATTAAAATAAATTGTCTTATCCACTTTGGGGATCAGAGCTAAAAAGGTGGAGTTTAAATCTCTAGAAACAAAACCCCTAATTATGGATTCTTCAGCCACTTCCAGAATCTATGATCCCATTAAGTAAAAAAAAAGCCAAAAAATCTCTACAGTCCATCCATCAAGACCATAGCTCTTATCTTTTGCAAAGGATTTCAAAACCTTTTCAATTTTCTGTAGAGAAACTTATTTATAAATCATCATACCTTCTTCTTCATAGCATAATCTAGGATAGTTTTGGATCACTTTTGATTGAGAATCAATACTAAAAGATTCATTTATGTTATAAAAATCAGAGAAGTGTTGAGAAGCAGCTTTCCTTAGAGAAAAAGGATATGAAATTTTATTCCCATCAGGGTCCTCTAATTCCTAGATGGTATTAATTAATCTTCTTTGATTCACAAATTTGTGAATTTTTTTTGTATTTTTATCTCCTTGTGCAATACAAATAGCTCTACTTTTTAATCTCCATCGGGCCTCTTCCATCTTCATGATATTTTGTTTTCTTAATTCCAAGCATGCTATACAACTTTTTCTTTCCATAGAGAAGGGATATCCTTCCATACTTGAAGATAAATTCTCTAATTCACAATCAATTTCTTCTAGTTCCTCCTTCATCTTTTTCCTTTTTTTTCCGATCCCAAATTATAACTTCATTCTTTAATAGCTTCAATTTGTGAACCAACCTTTCCATAGGCGAGTCATTATTAAAATTGTTCCAAGATTCCCATTTATTCTTCACCAATTGACATAAATCATCCTCTTGTAACCATGTATGATTGAATTTTAAAGGAGTATTTTGAAACTGCATACCTACATCCAACTCTAGACATATGGGATTATGATCAGAGAGATGGGTATCAACCACCCACAATCTCAATTTAGCAATCTTGTCACAAAGATAATCTTTCATCAAGAACCTGTCAAGTCTTTTGGCTATCCATTCAAATCCAACCCTACCATTTGACCAAGTGGGTAGGATGATATTTGGTTGGATATCAATAAAGTTAGCTTCCAACAAAATAGATTCAAAGAATTCAGATAAAGGGTCAATTATGTTTCCAGATCCCCACACCTCAATAGTCGAGAAGGTAAAATTTAGGTCCCCACCCAAGATGACATTTGGAGGATCAAGACATCCTTCTGAAACCACATTGTCCTAGAACAATACCAACATGAGAGGAGAAAGCTTTAAAACGAGCCTTGATAGGATTCAAGCCAACATAAGACTACTAGATAGCTAATCAGAGTCCCTCCCACACGCTTCCCAATGAGGAAATAATTTAAGAAAAACTTCACAGGATTTAACGGAATCACACATAGTCTCCAATAATGGCTTCACATTCAGCTGAGGAAGTATTAGACGTATAATGCTGAGCAGAGGTGCAGATCTCAACATCCTCTTTATCTTCAACAGGAGTCTCAACCGTCTTCACTCGAGTTTTCTTCAAGAAACAATACTAACCCAAATATATTAAATTTATCCACTTTTCACTCACTCCAATATTAATGATAAAACACAATATGTATAAAAAATATAGTTTATTTTATTATCTTTTCCATTACCCTTCTATCACTTCCACATATGATAATGCTAATAAGCAGAGATATGATAATGCTAATAAGCAGATACTTCTTGACTAAAGCCCCCTTTCCACAATACATTGGTGTTGTCTAAACATTTTGTTTTTGGGATTTTTTCTGGTAACATTACTGGAATCTTGTTGTGTAATTATTGATGAAATTGCAATTTTTCATTACTTAAATTACATTTTTTAATACATAAAGAAATCCATTCTCCTAAAAAAACCTTTATTGTATTCTAATTATACAATCTCAATAACTAATATCTAAAATTTCATTGTTTCTTTTAATTTTTTTATCCAATTATAAACAAAACTAAATTAAAATGGGTGATTAAGATGATTAGTATAACAATCACAATTCACTTTAAATTTAAATGTTTTAGTGCATTTGAATAGTTTACTTTGCTTTGATTTCTAGGTTTTTTTTTCCTGTGATTTGTATTTTTTTATTGCATTTAGGTTTTTTTATTTAGTTTTTTTTACAGGATGCTTCTTTACCCACTTGGTCTGTGAGTGGATGACTGGGGCGCATTCTGTTTCATATATTGCACGTGGTAATGTTTATCTGCAGAGCGGGCACACTCGTTTCATATACTGCGTGTGATAACGTTTATCTATAGAGTGGAACCGCATAATAGTTCTAGAAATCGATGATAAGAAAGTTTTTCTTTGCAGATGAGACTGGGTGGGTTGTTGAAGAAGGCTGGGGAGTTTTCAATATTGTGCTACATAATTGTGGATTTTGTTGTTTTCTCTGCAGCTGGGAAACTGTATGAATACTCGAGCACTTCTGAGTACGTATCTTGCATCTACAATACACACCTTAATTCTCTTCTGGTTTCTTTTGAGGTTATAAATTGTTGTCTTCTCTGCAACATGGAAAGTAGTTGAATACCCATTTTCCTCTTACAACTTACTTTGCATCTACAATAGATATATGCATTAATTATTTTAGGGTTTCTTTCTAGCTTATGCATTACAATAAGTATATTCAAATATTAAGAAACTAATAATGCTTGAATATCCATAGGTTGAATTCTTACCCAGAAAAATGTCATTCAATAATCTATTTCCTATACATTTTAGAAAATATGTAATTCAATAATACATTTCTTGTACGTTTTACATGAATTCACATCTTAAAAATAACAAGACTTGTGTAGCATTAATGCCCATTGGGATTTGAGGTTACAATCGATTTTCTTTTGTCTCTAATTGTTTTGCATATGATACCTTTTGACATCCCTATCTTCATGTGCTTCTTGCAAAACCCAGGGATTTGAGGTTACAATAGATTTGCTTTTGTTTGTAATTGTTTTGCATAGGGAGGTGAGTCCAAATATCGAGAGGAAAGTGGATATGAACTTCGATAGAGAAGTGGTTCTGAATTCCAATAGGAAAGTAAATCTGAATGTTGATAGTGAGGTGGATCAAATTTGATAGTGCAGATGATACCTCTTCCAATCCCTATCCTCCTTTGCTGCATGCAAAACCTAGATACCTCTTCTAATCCCTATCATCCTTTGCTGCATGCAAAACCTAGAGAAAGAAGCGCCATATTTCTGGTAGGACAATGCCAAGAAGTTCATGTTGGTTCATAGAGTTAGGCAATGTCATCAAATCAAATTACTACAATCTCAATTAATTTAATGTACACTTTTACTATTTAGATCTTTACTTTCATCAAAGGTTCAATTGTTTTATGGGCTCTATTTAGGACTTTACTTTCATTATAGAAATGAATAGTTGAAATGCTAAAACTCTAACACAACTACATTATAAAAATAGTGGATATATCTTGATAAGAGCCATTTATTTGAAAAGATAGAAATGAAACCGGCTTTTTTTTTCCACACAAAATTTCACTTTATATTTATATTGAAAATATAAACTGATCACATCAGACTTTTACATCAAAATAACCCTTTGGATACCTTGGAATGTACATCACCCAAAATAGATAGTGGAAACTATATCCCCCGATGAGACTCCAGCTAAAAACTCCAAAAGAACAAAAAATACATAGTCATGTAAAAGGAAATACATATTTCCCTTAACATAAAGCTAGACAAAAGGGCACCCCGAAAACTTCACAAAAGATCATTGTATCCTCTCCAAAGACTTCTAATATAAATTTAAGAACATAGTTGGACCCTCATGGCCCTCTTCACATAGATAGTATGCAATAATCCACGAATGCTCATGGAGAGCTTGTTTGGATAAATTGTCTGCCTTTTGATTATCTTCTCTATAAACATGAGCAAAAGAAATATTCCTAGAGAGCTTGATAAGATCAACTATCCTTTCCTTCCAACAGTCTAGGGTGACCACTTGTAGTGTACATTTACCCTTCAACCAATCTATGACTATTTTAGAGTCTCCATGGACAATAATATTTGAGAATGAGAGTCGAGATGCCAATGTAAGTAATGTCCATACCCCCGCTCTAGTATTTGTTCCATGCCCACAATTTAATGTCCATTTATATGTTGAATGTTCATTGATCTTTATCACCCCGCCTGCCCCACTTTTTTTACCATTTTGTTGTGCATCCCCATCAAACCACCCAATAATACCTTGACCAGTTGTTACACCTGCATGAGCTCTCAGAATGTGTTTGTTTACCCTTTTCTTGGTTTCACCCACTGTGCCTAATGTTTTGTAGACCACCTTCTGAATAGAAGGATTTCCAGACTAAAAAATGGAGAAGTTTCTTTTTAGCCAGATATACCAACAAATAAAATCCGACATACTAGGATATGACTGATTTTGGATATTCCAATTTTTAAAACACTCTGCTACTGTTGCATCGTTCCACCCAGATGTAATAGGTTTTTTTGCTTTAATCCTATCCTAGACAGAAATAGTAAATGGACAATCTACAAACAGATGATTTACAAACTCCCAATTGCTCTTACATAAATAACAAAGGCCTGGTCCTCTGAGTTGTAAATTCTCCCAAGTGAGAATTTTATTTTCTGCAGCCAACCAAACAAAGAGTTTGATTTTTAGAGGACGTTCCCATAACCATAAAATCTTCTTCCATCCTCCAATTGAATTTTTCCACTGCTTTGACTCTAAGGCATCATACACATTTTTAACTGTAAGTTAGCCATAATAGTCACCACCCGTCCATTTTAGAGCATCTAGTCTCTCTAGCAGCTGAACTCCAAAATCGATTAAGGCTCTTCTAAACATTTCCCATTCTAACACTAAATCTCCCACCAGTCCCAAATCAACATTGGTTATCCAATTAGAGAAGATCATGCCAGGACGAAGCTCGCTTCTAGCCTAATACAAATAATATACACTTCTCTGATTTAGATTTGTTACCAGATCTTAAAACAATATCGAGGCTTTCCCCATACCCAATATCAAATCTTTTCCAATAATAATGGATTGTCCCGAACTCGGACTCCATACAAGCCAATGTAAAATAATATGCAAGGATTTTAGTAGATTTCTCCAAATTTGAGATCCCTGCACCGCAACATTTGTAGCCGATTTCAACCACCTCGCTATTGTCTCGTGAGGAAGATACTTGTCTTTTATGACACGATGCCATAAGCCATTTTTCATTAGAACCCTCCACAGTGTATTAGTCGTCATGGCCCTATAAAAATTGTAGATGTTTCTTAGACCCCAGCGCCCTGACGGATCCGATTAAGCACTGAAGACAGAATATGAGCTATTGCCATCAAAACCATCAATTGCACCAGTGATTTATTCTCTTCTCGAATTTTGCAATGAGCCAATGCCAATCCACACTCCAAAATGGAGAAATGTGGATTTATAAGATCGGCTTATATCAACCACCCTTATAAGATGATATAATATGGTTGTGCTAATCAAACTACTACTTACTACTGTAACAAGTCAACGTCATAGATGTGGGTTAATACTTTGCAATATTTTGATTGCTGTGTGACCTTACGAGAGTCAGGATTAACCGCACTATTTTTTTTTTCTGAAGAACCCAAAACAACAATGTACCATAAGGTCCTTCAAAATGTGGATGCATTCATACTAGCCCACAGAAACATATTATCATTGACGCGTTCAGCACACCGATTGATTCAACCTAAAAATAAATCAACTTCATAAAAAGCAATTTATCTTTTGTGAGTTTCCTCTTGCAATCACCGGGACTTTGACGGGACAAACGTAATGAGAATCACACCTGTCATTTTTAAGACCATTTCACTGTGTTCCAGCGCATAGACAGTGGTTTTACAGATAACAATACTGTGGATTCGGGTACACAGGTGTTGACGGCGCAATTTTTGTAAATCTGATTTGATTTAAACGATTGAGGCAATGTAAATTTCGTAAATCCGATTTGATTTGAACAATTGAAGTCAATATAAATGCTCAGCGGATACCTATGGGAACCCACAACGTCTTACAGGCTCCGAGAGAAACATTCAATTGAATTGAAACAGCGGCAGCAGCATCCGCAGATTGTGAACATGGCTTGCATTGTTGCGGGGAATTCTCTCTCGGTCTTCGGCTCTGGCAGCTCCCCGTTTATTGGCGGCAAGTGCCCTTCGCCTCTGCTCCAGAGGAAACGCCCGCAGAGGCTGGATATTCCGCTCCACTCGCCGGAACTGAATGCGCCGTGCTCCGCCATGGAGCAGCCAATGGAGGTCAATGTGAAGGGTTTTCAGTATGCGGTTTCAAATTTGAGCGAGGATCACAAAATTAAACTTCAAGGTTAAGAATTAGGAAACTAACTGATTCATAGTGTTTCTGTGAATCCAATTTTGGTTTTAGTTTTGGTTTTGGTTTTCAAATTGTCCCAATGATTCAAAGTGTTTCACAATCATATAATAAGGGTTCTATGTTGTGGGAAGGGGCTAATGCTAGTCATTGTACTTGTATGTTGGAGAATTCCATGGAAATATGCCTAGGTTTTTATAGCCTTTATAATAAGAACCCCTTGGTTTTGGAGCCTTGTTTAGTCTTGTGTAGGGTTTAAATCCTCTTTGGATTCCCTTCCAAAGTAAGACTGTGAGTCATGGATTGAGTTGAGATTGCTAAGTGGATTAGGTTGGAGGAACCCATACTTGGGTGAAGAAGGTTTTGACAACTAGTGAAGAAGGTTTTGACAACTAGAATTGAGTAAAAGATTGGTGTAACATTTACATTATATAAATATAAAGATATTTCCCACCCCACACCCTTGCCCCCCATTCATTGTGTATTTCTCTCTCTTAATGTGTTTGATGTGATGAATTATGGATAGAATTGATTTACCTTATATCAATTTGATTTCGTTTATTGCAAGTTCATAATATTCACTTATATGTTAGACTAAGTTTGAGGAAGAATGTTTATTGACTTGTGTGTGTATTTGGAGTAAGACATGGCACTGGAAGATAATTGTTTAGATTGCTTGCAAAGATAAAGGGATTTGATCATCTAATTCAAAATTGTAGGCATTTTCCTCTACTATCGCTTTCACATTCAATAGTATAATTTAAAGAATATTGGAAAAGAAGCTAGCTATCTCTACTTGCTTTGTCGAGGAGATGAATCCTACTCACTAAAGATTTTCTTGAAAACAAGGATGTGCAAAGGGATGTAGACATCGATTTTCAATGGTAAATAATAATACACAATTTCAGCGGTTTGTGGTATGAACTTGAGCTTCTATGAACATACAATTAGATTTCAACGAAAGAAAATGGCATCCCTATTTTGCCAAATCCATGTACTTAATAGAGAAAGGGCCCTCGTGATGTGCAACATCTAAACAAGACTAAGAAAGATCATAGTAGAGGTGAGTTAAATCCCTCATTGCTAGAAGCATTACATCTAGAAAACCTTCTTTATTTAGCACTTCAACCTATACAAGCATAAAAGACTTGATGGAGAAGCCGACAACACTACTCTCGATCGTGGCAAATGCAATTTATCTTTATTTTATTTGAAGTACCTCCATATCATCCATAAATTTAGGGTTCTACTCCTCTATTTCTCAAACTCATTCATGTCTGCAAAAAAATTTCAATAGGTGTTGGAGACAACACTGAGATTGTGGTAATGTATGCACACAAATTTCATGAAGTATGATTTGAATTGGTGGTTCCTTTATTGTGCCCAGTGCTTTCTTACACATTATCGATGATCATTTGTGTTACCATTTACCTTACAATTATAGAAGAAACTCACAGATTTTCCACCAATGATCCTATCTATGGAAATGGAACAACAAATGGTTAATTCATGTAGAAGATGCCCAAATATGCAAGATTTGAGTTTTGCAACATTAGGCACACCCTCTTTGCATTTGGATGGAATCAATGGATGAATACCCAATCATTGGAGGTGTGAGGACACACCTAATCATGTTGTCGCTTTCAATGTCTTATCACAAGTAAATGCCACAAAGGGCCATGGACATGTAAGCATGCAATCCTTAAAAACTAATCGAAATGGTCGATGTGTAGCAATGACGATATTTTTTGAGCTTCTATTTTACAAAATCATTCTACCAATCCCAGTCGTGCAATTGTCACTATTTGCACAAAAATTCCTTGGCTTCCTTCAAAGTTTTTTGGGGCCACTCACAATTTCCACAATTGTGAGCATCCAACTTAGGGATGATTTTAAGGATGGAAATTTATTTTAAAATGTAGAAACCTTGGAGAATCTTACTAATCNATTTGCACAAAAATTCCTTGGCTTCCTTCAAAGTTTTTTGGGGCCACTCACAATTTCCACAATTGTGAGCATCCAACTTAGGGATGATTTTAAGGATGGAAATTTATTTTAAAATGTAGAAACCTTGGAGAATCTTACTAATCCTTCATATGCCAACTATAAAATGTTTGGCGATATTTTTATAAAAAAATTCAAATTTCTAAGGATTTTCTATAGTTTGTATAAAATTTTGGCGATTTTTAAGGTAAAATAATTTTATTCTATAGAATTTGGGCGAATCATTTTTAGAATAGCAAATCTCTTTTTGGGAAAAACCATGGAAAATTAGCCCACGAGCGAAATTTAGCCCCTAAAATCATCCTTGAGATTCCAACTACAAGTTATTGGAGAAGTCAATGGTGAAGGAAAACAAGAAAGAATTGGAAATTTCCTACATAATATTTTCCTAGGAAGTAACACTTTGGACCGTACAAATATCATAATGGGCTTAAGTCAAAGGCCTAATAATCCCAATATTAACTGCCACGATCCCAACATTCATTCTATGCTTAACTCATCTTTCAAATATTCGAGGGCAATTGCTACTCGGTTCATATCGTCCATTGCCACAAATCCAAAGCGTATGACTATTACATAGGTAAATAACTCCAACACAAAAAGAAAGGTGCACACTACTTGAACACAATGTTTTCTCTAGTGAAATAATTGAACATGTCATATAATTCAAATTGGGATGTCATATAATTCAAATTGAGATGTTGCTCTTTCTTAGTTTTAAATTATGTAAAATCCACATTCAATGTTTTTCTCTTGTTAAAAGCAATAAATCTCTATGTCACTCTATTATGGCATTATGGTTAGTGGTGATTGGCAATTAACCTCAAACTTTTGTTTGAAATATTTTTTATATAAAAAATACTTAATGTATTTATTATAAAACAAACATTTCTCAAAATATATCCTTATTGTTTGTACTAAATGAGGTATCATCATAGAGATATCCAATCGTGAATACATCAGGTCATTAAAATTCCATCTTACGATCTCCTTCTCCTTCTAATGTATTTATCTCCTTCTAGTGTATTTTGTATTTATACCTAGAAGCAAATCAAACACTTCTACTAGTAAATTAAGACCTAGAGGCAAATGAAGCACTTCTACTAGTACAAGTGTCACAAGTTATTAAAATTCCCTTGCATTGTCTAATCCTATTCTAATTTATGAATCCCTAAAGTCAAAAGAAACATATAAGTAATATACTAAGAATTTCATAATGTTTAGATAGATTTCATTAAAAAGGGTAATAAAACATTACATATAGATCACCACATGAAAAAAAAAAAAAGAGTAATAAAAGAAAACTTGTGAATATCAATAATTGATGGAATAAATTAAAACACAAACTCAATAATTTTTTCATTCAAATTCTTCTCTAAATTATATAGGAATTTTGTTAAAAGTTATAATTCAACTTATTGATAAGATGTTTGATTATGGAACTTTATTCTGAAGAGTTTTAATTCATTTTTGAAATTGTCAAAGTATTAAAAAAGAAATACATCAAAATAAAACTTTGTTAACTTTAAAAAAAACACATAATAACTCATAAATATTAAATTTATGACTTTTAACTCATTCCAATATTAATAATAAAACACAATATTTCAAATAAATATACTTTCTTTTATGACAACCTCTTCATCATGTTCCATTCCTTCATTCCTTCATTTCTAGGTATGCTAGTTTAATTATATTAGAATTGTAATTAAAAAAAAGTAGAATAGAAATCCAAAACAAAAAAATGGAAATTATATCATTGTGCACAAATATCTTAAAATCAGAAATAGTAATTATTGTACTTATCATACACTTGTGAACTAGTTTTAAGCACTTTTGTATGTATATTTTAACACAAAGTATAAGAATGATGGAATAATAATTATTATTTTTAAACACAAACTACCTTGCTTTGAGTAATTTGAAAACAACTTTGTATGTATATTTTGACACAAAGTATAAGTATGATGGACTAATAATTATTAATTTTAAACACAAATTATCTTGCTTTGAGTAATTTGAAAGAAGTTGTGGCACATTAATGCTAATAATACTATGTTTTTATGCCAAGTTTTGCTCCAAAAATGTTGATCTCAGTTTTGTGTTAAATAATTAAAGTTAAGTTATATTTGACAGGATTTCTCACTATATCCAAGAAGGATTTGTAAACGTAGATATACACCACTTTAATATCTGAAATCAAGCTTTGAACCAAAATATAAATGATGATATTTTCACTACATTGACATGGATTTATTTAAATCCCTAGACCCTTATAAGCTCATTCTTTATACGAAATAAATGCAAATGAATTTAATTGTGAAGTTGAAAATATATTGTTATCTTATTTTGGGTTTAGGTTTATTACAAGAATTTTGAAAAAAAGTTGGAAGAGTTGGTAAACTATTTTTATTTGAAAAATTAAATAGAAAAATATAGTCTAGGTTAACATTTTAGTCATAAGCATTATGTGAAAATAAATTACACTTTCTTATAATTGACTTACATAAATGATATCATGTTATTGGCAATGTAAAAAACTAGTATTTATAACAGTTTGATGTTCTAAATTTATCCAAACATACAAGTTAGGTCAAAAATTCTAAAATTTATGTTTTTTAGTATTTTTAATTAAATATTGTAATCTGACAATATCTATTAAAACCACATAAAAATAGTCATATCATTACCTTCAACCAATAAAAGATTAAGAATTTCAAATTTCTAAAAAATAAAAAAATATTTTTTATTTTTAAAAAAACTTAAAATTAATAAAAAAAGAATTGAAAACTTAAATTTTTTTTTTATGCAATCACATACTGAAAAATCAAAGAAAATTAACTCATAAACAATTAAGATATACTTTTTCACATACTGAAAGTCAGAAAATTAACTCATAAACATTTAAGATATACTCTATTACATAAAATCAAAGAAAATTAACTCATAAACAATTAAGATATACTCTACTTACACAAATATAATAATAAAACAATATTTAAAATAAATATACTTTCTTTTATTACCATCATCTCTTCATCTTGTTCCATTCCCTCACTTAAAGATATGCTAGTTTAATTATATGGATAAGTCTAAACTTATTTTCATTGAACAATGAACATATACCAATGGATAAGTATAAACAAATATCTGCGTTAACACTTTGACAATATTTTGATTCCATTGTCCTTTAAGATAATCACGATTGACAGCACCTTTTTCTCTGGCCCCAAAAAAATAATGTACCAAAAGGTCCTTATAAATGTGGATGCTTGCATAGTCGCCCACAGAAATATACTATAATTGACGCGTTCAGGACACCGATCGGGTCAGTCCGAAAAAAAATCAACTTCATAAAAAGCAATTTAACTTTTCTGACTTTCCTCTTGCCATCACCGGAGAAACGTAATAAGGATCACATCCGTCATTTTTAGACTATTTCAGTGTGTTCCAGCGCATAGACAGTGGTATTACAGATAATAATGCACTGTCTACTGTATACTGTGGATTCGGGCACATGGTGTTGACGGAGCAATTTTTGTAAATCTGATTTTATTTGAACAATTGAGGCAATATAAATGCTCAGCGGATACCCCATAGGAATTCAGAACGTCTAACAGGCTTCGAGAGAGACATTCAATTGAATTGAAACAGCGGCAGCAACATCCGCAGATTGTGAACATGGCTTGCGTTGTTGCGGGGAATTCTCCCTCAGTCTTCGGCTCTGGCAGCTCCCCGTTTATTGGCGGCAAGTGCCCTTCGCCTCTACTCCAGAGGAAACGCCCGCAGAGGCTGGATGTACCGTTCCACTCGCTGGAACTGAATGCGCCGTGCGCAGCCATGGAGCAGCCGATGGAGGTCAACGTGGAGGGTTTGCATTATGCGGTTTCGTCTAAAAAGGGTCGGCGAGAATTCATGGAGGATACTCACCAGGCCATGGTCAATGTTCTTGGTGATTCCAAACAGGCCTTCTTTGGCGTCTTTGACGGTCATAGCGGTAGGACGGCTGCAGCTTTCGCTGC
>ML784447.1:738594-769029 GCA_009831015.1 Picea engelmannii
TTTGGATACTGAATGTCTTCAACATTCCTTTACACAAGGTGACTTCCAATAAAAACATTGTACTTGAAACTGGGGCTACCAGCTTGCATCAAGATACAAGTTCTTATTTTTACATAAACACTTATATAAAAACTTTAAACTCACCACACAGATCTGGATTTCTTTTCTTCCACGCAGTTGTCACTGATCAACGAATGCACATGCGTCTAACCTCTCACAGTTTGATCAATGAATATCTGGGCAGCGATACCCTCGTCAGTTCTCCTATGCAGTGGTCCTTTATTCACAAGGAGAGTCTCCCGCAACAATCTCACAAAACACACATAAAATTTAGAAAGTCAAACCCTCTAACCTAATCTACTCCTACAACGGAATCAACTTATCACTTTTCTCTCATCTTCCAGCCCCTCTCGTGAGAGAGTCACGGCGGTCCTTGCTCTGATACCAACTTAGAAATCGAGAGAGCAACCATTGCATAGGAATAACACACAATAATAGAATGTATTACTTAATAGATAAATGGAGGTTATATATATAGCATGCAGATCACTGACTCCTAGCAATCTAGATCCTAAGAAAGTGGATCTGATTAGCTAAAAATAGTAAACCTAGAAACTCATAGTTACAACAGTCATAGTTGAAATTCACACTTACAACAGTCATAGTTGAAATTCACAGTTACAACAGTCATAGTTAACCTAGAAACACACAGTTACAACAGTTGTAAGCATTATCTCTAAACGTCATATTTGAGAATATTTTGATTCCAATGGGGCCCATGGGGCCCTTAGTGAATCACAATTATTTTGACTCCACCGAGGCCCTTTTAGAGAATCACAATTTACAAAAGCATTTTCCTATGGACCCAAAACAATAATGTAGCATAAGGTGGATGCATTCAAAGTCACCCACAGAAATATATTATCATTGACGCGTTCAGCACACGGATTGGTCCCAGTCGAATATAAATCAACTTCATAAAAAGCAATTTAAATTTTGTGAGGTTCCTCTTGCAGTGACCGGGACTTTGAAACGTAAGAAGGATCACATCCCTCGTTTTTAGAGCATTTCAGCGTGTTCCAGCGCATAGACGGTGGTACTGCACATAATAATGCGCTGTCTAGGTGGTGGATTCGCGTACATAGGTGTTCACGCAGCAATTTTCGTAAATCTGATTTGAATTGACCGATTGAGGCAATATAAATGCTCACCGGATAACCCATACTAATCCACTTCTAACAGGTTCCAAGAGAGACATTCAATTGAATTGAAACAGCGGCTGTAGCATCAGCAGATTGTGAACATGGCTTGCATTGTTGCGGGGAATTCTCCCAAGGACTTCGGCTCTGGCAGCTCCCCGTTCATTGGCGGCAACTGCACTTCGTCTCTGTTCCAGAGGAAACGCCCGCAGAGGCTGGATGTTCCGCTCCACTCGCCGGAACTGAATACGCCGTCCGCATCCATGGAGCAGCCGATGGAGCTTAATGTGGAGGGTTTTCATTATGCGGTTTCGTCTAAAAAGGGTCTGCGAGAATTCATGGAGGATACCCACAAGGCCATGGTCAATGTTCTTGGTGATTCCAAACAGGCCTTCTTTGGCGTCTTTGATGGTCATAGCGGTAGGAAGGCTGCAGCTTTCGCTGCCGAAAATATTGGGCAGAATATTGTGGATGCTATGCCCGGGATGGAAGATGAAACAGGGGATAATCTGGAGCAGGCTGTTAGAGCTGGGTACTTAACAACAGATGCAGAGTTTTTGAAGCAGGAGGTTGGCAGCGGTACTKSTTGTGTAACTGCTCTGATTATAAATGGTGACTTAGTGGTTTCCAACGCTGGGGATTGTCGAGCAGTTATTAGCAGAGATGGTGCTTCTGAAGCCCTTACATGTGACCATCGAGCTGGAAGGGAGGACGAGCGACAACGGATAGAGAATTTGAGTGGAGTTGTGGACCTCCGCCACGGAGTTTGGCGAGTTCAGGGATCTTTAGCAGTATCTAGGGCAATAGGCGATTTGCACATGAAAGAATGGATAACAGCTGAACCAGACACCAGAAAGATTGAAATTACATCTGACTGCGAATTTTTAATTTTGGCATCAGATGGGTTGTGGGATAAAGTTACTAATCAAGAAGCAGTCAATATTGCTAGACCTTTCTGTGTGCAGAAGCAACCTAATTTGACATCATTAGGAGGAGGCCCTAATGTTGCTTGTAAAAAGCTTGTCGAGCTAGCGGTAACCAGAAAATCTCAAGATGATGTTAGTGTGATGATAGTACAACTCCGACATTTTTGCACGAAAGAGAATAAGACTGTGAGGTGAGGGAGGATTGCCATCAAAAGAGTCTTGACTAACAACCATCTAACCCAGCCTGGGTGTTGGAACTTAAAACGACCATATCCAGTTGGAACTGGGGGCCTGAGTTTTTCCTTCTTTTATGTAAAATGGGAGAGATTGACATCCATTTTTTTACAGTACAACAATTCTAATAATTCTTTTTCCCAATTATTCTTTTATTCAATTTTAATGATCATGCTTAAATATTTCTGATAAAAGTGTCAATTCGAATAATTATTTTTCACAATTAGTCTGTTGTTCAATTTTAATGATCATGCTTAAATTTCTGATAGAAGTGTCTTTAGAATTGCCACTGCATTGCTACATACATCGAGTCCCATATATATTTCTACTAAAGTCATAATTATACCTCTCTCTTCAAACCTTTCAAATTTGAGCGAGGATCACAAAATTAGACTGCAAGGTTAAAAATTAGGAAACTGATTCATAGTGGTTTTGTGAATCCAATTTTTATTTTCAAACTGTGGCTGTGAATCATTTTTTACAAAGATTACAAAATATTCCCGAGGCACATCCGATGAAAAACTTTCCCGACACACTTACATCACATCTGACTGCTTGACTTGACTCGACTCTTCGGGAGAGAAAGGAATCAGCGGAGTACATCACATCTGATTCCTTGACTTGAGGCCGGGAGACTTGACTCTCAAAAGGCTGGGAGAGATAAATGTGAATCATTTTAAGTTGTTTTTTTGGGTTTGGTTTTGGAATTTTTGTTTAATTTTGTTTAACTGGTGATAAATTGGTGATAAATTGTTTGATGTGGAAATTAGAGTGGTTAAGTTTGTATAATTTAAGTATTAGGAGTTTTTCAGCACACAAATTTTATTTATACATTAAAAATACAATTTAGATAATAAAAAATTAGAATTTCTTTTAAATTTATGTAGCCAGATTCAAACTAAAAAAACTAAAACTAACTAAAAAAACTAAAACTTAAGAAGATAAAAAAAATCAACAGAGAATATAAGATTTTATAAGATTTAGAATACTGTACTATCAAGAAGACATCTTTTTTAAGATGTACACATTAGAATAACAGAAATTTAGATAACAGAAAATTAGAATTTTTTTCTAAATTTATGTAGCCAGATTCAAACCAAAACTTAAAAAGATCAACAGAGACTATAGATTTAGAATACTGTGCTATCAAAAAGACATATTTTTTAAGATGTACACATTAGAATAACAGAAATTTAGATAACAGAAAATTAGAATTTCTTTCTAAATTTATGTAGCCAGATTCAAACCAAAACTTAAAAAGATCAACAGAGACTATAGATTTAGAATACTGTGCTATCAAGAAGACATACTTTTTAAGATCTACACATTTAAAATACTGTGCTATCAATAAGGACATTTTTTTTAAGGATCTACACATAGGCTCGAAGATAGTTCTCCTCTAGCAACAGTTCCAGATGAAGACATAGAAATCACGATATTGAAGATTTGAGACGAGAGGAAGACATGAATGAAATGCCCATCTATTTTGAAACGCAGTTATGCAACTATCCTTCGCTTAGGAAAAAGACCAACACTCAAACAAATTACATGACAAACGAAGCCAATGAAGTTTTAGGTAGCCATTAATGTAGACAAAGCAGTTTTAAGTAACCATTAACTTAGACAAAACAAATTACATAACAAAAGAAGCCAAAGAAGTTTAGCTATTAGTTTAGACAAAGAGGAGGAGCAGGGTACAGTTGAAGAATAAAAAAATGATGAAGACGTTGATGATGCAGAGATGGGCTGGGCAAACCACTTTTGACATTCGAAGAAATGTTGACGAGGATGTAGAGGAAACTGACTAACCACAGACGAGTAAGTTTGCCAGTCATATCGAGTTGACATCGGCCAAAAACACCTCCTACAAAAATAAAAACTCAGACATCAGTCTCTCAGAGAACAGTCTCCAGAAATTGAAACAGGGATCTGCAGGCAATAGTGATGTTTGGAATTGAAATGGGGATCTGCAGGCAATAGTGATGTTTGGAATGATCCCTATAACCCCTATGCTCTTTCTTTGCAGCTGCAGCCACCCAGTGGAGTTATGTTTGAGAGGACGCCGAAGTAATTAATCCCATTCTCTCGTGAGAACAATTACGATGATGATGCCGTTTTGTTCATACTGTCTGCAGCATTGGGGGTTCTCATTCCCTATATTGGTGGAGTTGATTATGCACAAGTTTTTCAGCCTCCTTTAGAAACTCTTTTAGTGAAGAGGCAACATATGTGAACGCCAAAGCTGTACACTGTACCGCATTGAATCCCAGATGAAAGGAAGGCGACCTGGTGGACTGGTTTATTCCACTCATGAAATAATGCGTTGTAGGGTATTAGTTTACAGCACCTTACTAATAATAATAATAATCTATTTTTAAGGTAACGGTCAAGCCAGCACACCAAATTGGTGTATGAGACCCCCTTGTTTGTGGGACAAGAGACCCCCCTCCGCCCACCAATTTGACTGGTAAAATCTACAAAGATATACATATCCTACCCCCTCTGGATCTGATTGTTAAGTTCAAAAAATTGTTGTATATTGTCTCTATTATTGACTTGTAGAAATAATTAAGATAATGTAAAACTTTTTGTCTCTCATATTATTTTTATCTTTACAAAGATAATATATAAAATAACGTATAGAAACAATTACTTATCATTAAGATGAATCAATATAAATATTATTTTGTTAAAAATAAATTAAAATATCAAGTATTATGTAATAAAATCATTAAACTTGTGCACAATATTCTTTCATTGAATTAGAGCCCTTTATAGAATAAATGAGAACAAGGGCAAACAACTATGAAAGTCTTAAGAGAGAAAGGGAAACTTGGTTGAGGTACACCATTGATAGTATTTGCTTATACACATTATGGTACATGGTGTATGGATGATTAGCATGTTGTTTGAGGTACATGGTTGATGGTATGGTACAGGTTTAATGTATGACATGTACATAGTTGATACATGGTATGGTACAAGTTAATGTACATGGTATGGTATATGTAGATGTACACGAATGATGTACATGGTATGGTACAAGTTGATGTGCAGAGTTGATGCATGGTTGATGTATATGGTTGATGATTTATGTACATGGTTGGTGTACATGGTTTGTTGATGGTATCCATGTGAGACAATTTGGTTTTTTTGATGTTGAGTATCAACAGTGGTGACAAGTTGATGATGGTATGTCAATGACAGTGATAGTGACAATGACGATTTGATGCGACAGGTTGACTATGACAAGTTGATGCGACAGTGATAGGTTGAATACAATTATAGGTTGACATGTTACAGGGTGATGTGACAGTGATAATGATAGTGACAGTGATTGTGGTAGTGAAAATTTGGTCTACATTTATATTTCAAGGTGGCAAGACAGAGCAAGGAAAGGGGGTTGTAGCCTCCTTCCGATTGGTTCTGGAGAACTTGGGGAGTTGGAGCTTCCTCCAGGTTGGTGTATGTAAATTAGGGAGTTGTAGCCTCCTTCCGGTTGATGTCAAAGAACACATGGAGTTGTAGCTTCCTTCAGGTTGGAGCATGAGAATCAGGGGTTTGTAGCTTCATTCTGGTTGGAGCCAAAGAATTCAAGGAGTTGTAGCTTCCTTCAGGTTGGAGCCTGTAAATAGGGGGTCGTAGTCTTTTTCCAGTTGCAGCTGGAGAATTGGGAAGTTGATGATTCCAATGAATGTATTTTTTGATATATAAGAAAACATTCTATGGTTTTCTACCATTTGAGTTTCCACGTAAATTCTGGTGTACTGTGTATTTGATGTGATGTTGTTGATGCGATGCTTCTTATGTTTATATGCTCATGATACATTGAATGCAATCATAGATGATACATTGATGATATGTTGCTGATAAGATTGTAGTTTATATATTGTGGTTAAAAGTGGTAGAAGTGCTCATACTGATTCACCCCCACCCCCTTAGTATTACAACACATCCATCTAGGCATCATGTGCCATTTCTTATTTTGTTGTGCGCGAAGTCTATTTCCTTAAATGCACACACAAATTCCAGCCTCTTGGTGCACACTTGCTACCATCATGTGCATCAGCCACTCAATCCTATCATTGACAACTCATAACCAAAATCACAAGGTTAACTTAATAGGTAAGACTAAACATATGCCATATCCATGCACAACTACAATTACAATCTATAAGCACCATATTTACATATACAAGCTACATTAAACAATATGGCAACAAATACTTATATGCAGCTACATACAAGAATTATCCCATATCAAGCCTAGAAAAATATGCACACAGTAAACAAGTCAAAGATATAGGAACGCTTATATTTAATAAAATTGACCAACCACGGCCTTGACTCAGACGTTCCTCCCAAACTTGGACGTTGTTTCTCATAATATTTCAACAACAGGTCACCCCCGAGTCAGGGCTCAAACTCCACCCAGGAAAAAATCTTCTAGCAATACACTAAGGTTTGACTCTCAATAGAATAGCTCAGTCCTAGGTGCCCGTTGTTGCAACTAGCCCACAATCCCTCATTCCCCTCGCACCTGTAACACTCAAGGAAGTGTTCCCCTTCTCTGCTCAACAGTGCTTCCCAGGGTTACCAACAACAGGGTGGACAAGAAGTCTCTGATCCCTGTGAATAATGCTAAACACACCAAGGAACAATTCTCAACAATACTCTCCCCTGGAGAGTCTGCTCATGAGTCTGACAACCACTCCACAACAACCAATGTCTCACCCAGAGAGACTTCTCATGGTCTGTCAACCCATCTCCTCGACAGTATAATTCTAGTTACAACCCCACAATCCCTGCAATCTTCTCTGGGAAGATAAGGCAATAATCAGATTTTCCATACAGTCAGACCCCTTCTGCTCATGAGAGCTTGGAACATTCATAAGAATGAAATAATAATAATAATAATAATAATAATAATAATAATACCCGAAATACCTGCCAAAAGTATTGCTTCTTGATTGCCACAATTGTCTTCTGGTAACCTGAATGTCCAACATAAGGAACCTTATGCATCTCCGATAATATTAAGCCATTCAACTCCTGATCATTTGGCACATAGACTTTACGTCTATACATGAGTATTCCATCATCTCTTAGCTCATAGCCTTCAAACTTTGGTTGTGATATACCTTGTTGTAAAGTCTCACTTATATCCATATAACACATATCTGATCTGGCAAATTCCAAAATTGTGTGACAAAAATATGTCTGGTACATGCTAATGGTTGTAGCATGTATCTATTGCATCCTCCTACTGAGTACGTCGACCACCTTGTTCTCTTTTCCTCTAATATGCTTTATGTCGAAGTCATACTCATTGAGGAACTCTAACCACCTGCTTTGTCTGACATTTAAACTTGGTTGTCCAAACAAACACTTCAGACCACAATGGTATGTTCTCAGCTCGAATATCTTACCCATGAGATAATGCCGCCACATATTCAAAGCATGCACTATGGATGCCAATTCCAAATCATGTGTATCGTAGATCCTTTCATGTTCTTTCAACTTCCTTGATTCGTAGCATACCACATGTCCATTCTGACTCAGGACTCCACCTAGTCCTTTCTTGCATGCATCCATGCACACAACGAAGTCTGCATCAGGATCAACAATCCTCAAAATTGGCATACTTGTCAACAAACTCTTCAAGTGATGGAAACTCCTTGCACAATACGGAGTCCACTCAAATTGTGCACCTTTATTTTGCAGGGATGTAATTAGATGCGCAATATGTGAGAAGCCTTCAATAAATCTTTTGTAGTACCCTGCGAGCCCCATAAAGGATCTCACTTCTATGACGTTTCTTGGTATTGGTCATTCCTCAATGGATTTTATTTTTGTAGGGCCCCCATCTATTCCTTCTTCTGAAATGATATGTCCCAAGTAATGAATATATCACTGATAAAATGAACACTTGCTCAACTTTGAATAAAGTAGATGCTTCCTTAATACCTACAACACCATCTTCAAGTGTTGCTCGTTCTCTTCTTCAGACCTTGAGTAAATAAGTATTTCATCTAGAAATACAATGAAAAACTTATCTAAATACTCTCTGAAAACTCCATTAATCAGACACATGAAGACAATTGGTGCATTTGACAGCCCAAATGACACCATTATAAACTCATAATGAATATACATCTTTTTAAAGGTAGTCTTACTAATGTCTTCTTCCTTAATTCTCACTTGGTAATATCCAGATCTGAGATCTATCTTGGAAAATATCTGCACGCCTCTCAGCTAATCAAACAGGTCATCTATCCTGGGCAAATGATACTTGGTCTTCACAGTTACCTTGTTCAACTGTCTAAAATCAATACAAAGTCTCAGTGTACCATCCTTCTTCACAAACAAAACTGGTGCACCCCAAGGTGACACACTTGGGTGCATATATCCCTTCTTTAGAATCTCTTCAAGGTTCATTTGCAACTCCTTCAACCCTAGTGTACTCATCCTATAAGGAGTCTTGGACACAGGTGTTGCTCCTGGCACCATATTTATAGAGAAGTCAATATCTCTTTTCGGAGGAAATCATGGTATCTCTTGAAAGACATCCTTGAATTCCTTTAGAACTGTGCAGTCTTCCGCACTTGGCACTTTATCCTTAGGTGCCTCTTCCACGAGCGTTGTGAATATTTGACATCTCTTCCTGTAATTTTTCTTCAATTGCAATGATGAAATTTCCCTGATAGTCACAGCTCGTGGAATTCCTTGAACTGATCTCAAATTTTCTTGCTCATCCAAGAAAGTAAATTCCTTATTGTAACAATCCATGACAACATGGTGCTCATCCAACCAATCCATACCAATGAGGAAATCATATGAGCCCAAAGGTATAATATTCAACTCAGCTCTAGTGTACAATCCATTCATCTCCATTGGACATGCCTTAACCATCTCATTAATTTTCCTCTTTGCTCCTGTAGCTAACCACACCAACCAAGGTTTTCCAAGCTTGCTTCTTGGCAAATGGAATCTTTCCACCATCTTAGGTTTATATAAATATGAATATCTCATGAGTCAATTAAAATAACAATGGGTTGGTCATTAATCTTACCTTCCACCTCCATCATGTGTGATTGAAACTCAACCTGCTTGTTATCCAACGCGGTGTAAATCCTTGGCAGATTTCTACCCATGTCCTCCATTATCACAACTTATTTTATAATGTGGAAAATCCTCACTTTATCACCTCTTTGAGGGCAATCTCTTTGCATATGATTTATGCCACAACCCAAACACTGCATAGGTTGTTGTCATGACTTTTGTCCCATTGTCTCTGACATTATGGACTCCTGGAGAATTGACTGTCCTTGTGCAGTGTTTCTGAAAAATGACAGCTTAGCCCCTTTCTTCCTCTGTTCCACTTTGCTTTTCATCTTATCTTCCCAAGCCTTTTGAAAGTTCGGTCTTCCCCTATGCTTCTCATAAGGACACTTAGCGCACCTTATGGTTTCTTCCAACATTTTAGGGTCATCATATTATATACTTTCACTGATAAATGAGGGAAACCCACTCAAGCACCTCTGAATCTTCAATTGTTCATCCTTGATAAAAGACTCATATTTCAAAAACGCTAAAAATCTTCTTTCATACTCATCAATCATCATGCTCCCAAGCTTGAGTTCGAAGAAATCCTTCATTTTTCTGTCATAGTACATCTTGGTTAAGTATTTCTTTTAGAAATACTTCTTGAACTCCCTCCAAGTCACTTTATTCTCATCAATGTGTTGCACTTGTACATACTGATCCCACCACATTGATGCTTTCCCTTTGAGCTGATAAATAACAATTCTCCATTCTTCTCGCATATAATAATTATGCAGTTGGAAGTACTTCCTCATACCCAACAACCAAGTCTCTGTATCTTCATCCTTTTTGTGCTCATCGTCAAAGGTTGGTTTAATCTTATTCATTTCCCCCTGTAGCTCATCCACCCCAGTCCTTCTTTTATGCTTTCTAACAGGATATGGACTTGAACTACTGCATGTTTTCCTGAAACAATGCTTACCAACACTTTTTTCTTCTCTTCTTTTCTCATCATGAGACCTACGACTTCTTGATCTGCTTGAATCTGTCTCTTTATCCATCTTCTTTTCTATTATGCCCATACTTTGCATCAATTTGACATTGAAGTCATCTTGTTGCGCCTTGGCTCTCATAAGCCTCTCATTATCAACCTTATAGCTCTGAACATATTTTTTGCAATGCTTTTACTATTTCTACCAAGTTCATGTGCTCCTCCTTGGATTATGTACCATCAACACCCAAGCCAACATTCAAATCTCTGAATTCATCATCAGGACTGTAAGTTCTATGTGCATAATACATGCTTTTAACCTTTGCACTGACTTTGTCCTGCCCTAATCATTGATAATTCTGCAAAATGTGTATACAACAAGATTTTTTAGGTGAATTCATGAAACAACTCCATGAAAAATTTGCACCATTTTCCAGAATCCTTCCCTTGGATTTCTTGGATGATTTTAAAACCCCAAATTCTAGTGTGCACACCCACACATCAATATCTTTTCGCGCATCACAACTCTATACCACACACCATTGGTTTTCCACACAAGCAAAACTCTTCACTGCACGACACCAATTCTCAATGCACACATCTAATCATGCTAGTCTCTAGCCCATACAATTCTAGTGTTGAACTAATAGCTCTAATACCTCCTTGTAGCGTCCCCATCCACCCTAGGTTGGGTCACGTAACACCACCAAAAATTATGTAGCTCTGAATCCACCAAAATACAACAACCCCAACATACTATTGGACCATGCTACTCAAAATTTCACTGTGCAAATTCTACTCTACACACGAGTCTATGCAGTGCCACTTAAGGTAACATGCTCATCCCAATCTTGAGTCACACCATGCAACTTATAACAACGGAAGCAACATTATCTTTTCCATACAACCTTCAAGCAACGAAAATAACTCACTAACTGCGCACACTAGCATACTGCGCGCACATCCATCTAGGCATCGTGTGCCACTTCTTATTTCATTGTGCACAGAGTCTATTTCCTTAAACACACACACACAAATTCCAGCCTCTTGGTGCACACAGGCTACCATCTTGCTCATCGGCCACTCAATCCTCTCCTTGACGACTCGTAACCAAAATCACAAGGTTAACTTAACAAACAATACTAACCACATGCCATATCCATGCACAAATACAATTGCAGGCTATAAGCACCATATGTACATATACAAGCTACATTAAACAATATGAAAACAAATACTTATGTGTAGCTACATACAAGAATTATCCCATATCAAGCATAGACAAATATGCACACAGTAAACAAGACAAGCATATAGAAACACTTATCTTTAATAAAAGTCATCCACTGTAGCCTTGACTTAGATGTTCCTCCCAACCTTAGACGTTGTTTCTCATAATATTTTAGTAACAGGTTACCCCTGAGCCGGGGCTCAAACTCCACCAAGGAAAAATACTTCTAATAACACCCTAAAGTTTGACTCTCAACATAATAGCGCAGTCCTAGGTTCTCGCTGCTGCAACTAGCCCACAGTCCCTCACACCCAAGGAAGTGTTCCCTTTCTCTGCTCAACAGTCCTTCAACTGCCCCACTTCCCTTCCCAGGATTACCAACAATAGGCTAGACAGGAAGTCTCCAAGCCCTGTGACTAATGATCAGTGCACCAGGGAACAATTCTCAACAATATTCTCACTTGGAGTGTATGCTCACAGGGTTTCAAAACCACTCCACAACAACCAATCTCTCACCCAGAGAGATTGCTCATGGTCTGTCAACCCACCTCCTCGATAGTAGAATTCTAGTTACAACTCCACAATCCCTGAAATATTATCTGGGTAGATAAGGTAATAATCATATTTTCCATATAGTTCGACCCCTTCTACTCACGAGAGATTGGAACATCCATAAGAATGAAATCATAATAATAATAATACCCAAAATACACTAATGCCAACAATATATATTGAATTCATTCCACTTAACATTTGTCATATTTTGAAGTAGCTTTAAGCCACTTGGTGACCCATTCCCAACCCTCGGGAACTTAGGATAAAAATATTTCCACATTACACTTTTTGGAAATATTATTATAATATTCCCCCCTTTTCCCTTTTTCGGTGGAGTTGGCCCCCCATCTCTTTTCGTCCATGTCAGTATGCATGCAGCGATGAAATATTATATTAATATTCATGATTATATTTACATGGATAGGTGCACTGGCCTATCTGCGTCTAGGCTCACCAGCCTTATAATCACACAAGCTCTTTGGCCTTCATACATATCCATTCATTTCCACGCACTAACCCAAGTGCGCGCAACGTAGTGCGATGTGCACACTTAGAGAGGTGCACGCAAGACATAAAATGTGTGTACCCTATCTTGATAACACTTCTCTGTGCACTATTCAGATGCATGCAATAACTCAACTTAATGCTAATGTCTCACTAGCCTAAATGTTCATACATTTACACTTGGTACCAATAATCTCACCAACCATATGTACAATTACCAGGGGTTCCAGATCAATTACATTACATAGCATCGTTCAACTTCTCAATAAAGAATGCTATTGGCTTACCATCTTGAGTCAATACCACTCCAATCATTGAACCAATTGCATCACAATCTACTTGAAATACCTTACTGAAATATGTGAGTGTTAACATTGGTTGTTTGGTTACCTTCTTATTGAAGGTTTCAAAAGAATTTTCTATTACCGTTATCCAATGGAAAGATCCCTTCTTCATACACTCAGTGAGTGGTGCATAAATCCCACTAAATTTTATGATAAAATTCCAGCAAAAACTCACTAAACCATGGAAAATCCTTACATCAAACATATATCTAGGCATTGGCCAATCCACAACGGCTTTCACCTTTTTAGGACTCATCTTCAAACCCTCCTTGGAAAGTATAATACCTAAGTAAACCAACTCTTATTGCATTATAGTACACTTCAAGTTGATTTGCAACTTCTCCACTTTTAGCTTTAAAACACTTGCTTCACATGCCCCAAGTTCTCTTCCTTGGATCTACTAAAAGTTAAAATGTCATCAAGATATATAATGACAAAATTTCCTAGTAATGGCCTCAATACCTCGTTCATAAATCTCATAAAAGTACTAGGCACATTGGTTAATCCAAATGTCATAACCAACCATTCAAACAATACATCTGGTGTCTTGAATGATGTCTTCCACCCATCACCTTCCTTTATCTGAATATGATGCTATCCACTCTTCAAATCTATCTTTGAGAATTACTTTTCCCCACTCAAGAAATCAATGAGGTCTTCCATTCTTGGTAAGGGAAACTGATACTTGATAGCAATATTTTTAATAGCTCGTGAATCAATGCATATTTCCACTCAACACTCTTATTTAGTGTCAAAATTGATGGGGCAATGCAAGGAATTAAACTTTCTTAGACCAACCCCATGTTAAGTAATTTCCACACTTGCCTATTTACTTCTTCACTTTCCACATGAGTTATTCGGTAAGGATCATTTTTAGGTATACTTGATCTTGGAATCAAATCAATATGATGTGAAATAACTATCATGGGAGGCACTCCCATTGACATATCATCGACAACAATATCTATAAACTCATCCAACAATTGTTGAATCTCCATTGGCACATAACACTTTTCCTCATCTTCTTGTACCTTCTTTGGCATTATGGCCAAACTGAATTTTCTTCTTTTGTTCCTTCATAAATTCTTTGGCTAAGAACAAACTTACATGACCATTTCTGCTATGACTACACCCAACATCACTACTATCCATTGTCGTTGTCTACTCTTCCACCATTGGATATAACCTATAATGTTTTTCATCCTTATTGAATTCATATGTATTTTCCATACCATCATGGAGAATCTTCCTATCAAATAACCATGGTATTTCTTATCAAATAACCACGGTATTTATAGTAATACATGGCATGCATCCATCTCCACCACATCACATAAGACTTGGTCACTTAAGTTGCTAATATAGTAACTTAGCAATAGTTTGTCACTCACATTGATTTGTTGACCCTTTTGTAACCATGAAATCCACTATGGATTGGGATGGGGTATGAATTTTAATTTTAGCTCATCGATCACTTCTATGGGCACCATATTTTATGTACTCGCACCATCTATGAGAAAATTGTAGCATTTACCCTCAACATTGCATTTAGTTTTAAAAACACTCTTCATGTGTTTAGGTTCCTTCATAGCCATTTTTCTAGGTTTGAGTAACACCCTTCTAAACATAAGGTTTTCACCCTAGTCATGTTGAAGTAATACAACATTATTTCCCAAATTGATGCTTCCTCTACCTCCATGACATGAGTCTTGGCCTCATTCCTTCTTCTTGAATTGTGTTTCTCTGGGCATTTCAATTCTTTGTGCCCTTCTACTCCACATATGTAGAAACTAAGGACATACTTACCCTTGCCTCTTCCAAACCTCCTGCCTCTAACAACATGCTTTTCTTCTTCAGAAATTTGGCTATTGGATGCTTCATCTTCTCTCCTTTCACTATAATTCCCTCTTGCAACCTTTTCTCTTGCTCCGCCTCTAATATTATTTCCTCTATAGTTATGTTGCCATTTCTTATTTAACTTTTCCTCTACCTTTAAAGAAATTTGATATGCTTCATTCATAGTTCGGAAATCATGAGTACTCACCTAATCTTGAATCTAGAACTTCAACCCATTCACATACCTTACTACCCTTTGATACTCCATATCTTTAATTCCTAATCCAAGTGACAATTTGAAGAGTTCTTCTATATACTCCTACATATATGTCTCTTTTTGTTTCAAATTTTGTGCTTGTCTAGACAAACTTTGTTGGTAATCAATAGGAAATAAATTCTTGTTCTTACTCATCATTTTATTCTAGGTCTTTATATTCTCCCATTTCTTGTCTACTTTGTCTTTCTACATAACATCCCACTAGAGTGCAACATGTCCTTTCAACTTTGTTATTGCAAAATGAACTTTATTGGAGTATTGGTCATTCTCATACTCAAAATATATCTCAAGTTATCCTATCTAATCCATGAAAGTTTTTTTAATTTTAGACTAGCATCATAACAAGAAACTTCCACCCTTGCATTACCTCTATCCTTCAAAAAAGAAATGAAATGCTTGGCTAGGTCTCTTTCATCAACATTTCATTCTTCCACCATCTCATCTTCTGATTCTAAACTTTCTACGGCTCTAGTGTCTACAATTCATCTATTCTCTAATTCTTTGATTCTTCGGCTCATTTCCTCCAATTCCTAGTTCCTTGCACCTCCTTGACCTACTCCTCTTCATGGTCAAATCCTTAGTATTTTTCTTGTAGTCCTCAACTAGACTACCATTCATAAGATTTTCGTTCAACATGACCTCCCACCAGTCATCTCTCAACAAACACAAGATAAAACAATCCTCTCTCAGGTCTCCTTATTGCCACGCTTGCACAATAACTGATCTTTCATAACCCAACTCTCAAGAGAGAATTACTTCTGATACTTAAGAAAATTCTCAACTAGAGTTGGACCTTGCTCTAATATCGCTTGATGCACCATATGGGTTATGTAATTTTATAACATGCTATAGAAATGGCTCGACACTATCATAGTGCAACAACTATGAAAATAACTTACTTAAGAAATCACAATATGCAAATGATACAAAACTAAATATGGAAGAATTAATAATGTAAATAACATGAAATAGAATGAAATCGATAGAATCTAACTCTTTATTGAATAATATGATAATTTGGCCCATGGATTAAAATTTGGAGGTCTTGGTCTTTCCACAATTCACAATATTCAAAGTAGTATGATTAGATTGTCAGACAATATCATACTTCCTTGAGCACAAGTTGGTATTTTCTCTCTTCTTCTCCATCATATATCTTGAGATGAACCTTGTCTTCTCTTGTTGCAAACTTTTGGAACTCCCCTATGCTTTGTTAATTCAATAGATTTATAATTTTCTCTCAAATTGTCCAGTTCACGTGGTATCCCTACAGTGTTTGTAACTCTTCATCTCCTATTGAGTTGTCTCTACAAATGCATAGGGTATCTTGTGTTCAATCCCCCATTGACTATCCCAATTTAACTTTTATGTATTTGTCTTTTAGCATTTCTATATAATGCATCAACTTTGTAGTAATAGTGTCCTCTTTATTCCTCCTACTAACCTAAGTAACTAAGCAATAGGAAATGCAGATTGGAAGCCAATATTTGATACCTATTGCATGAGCCCAAGGATGCTCTTGCATGATATTACAAAATCCACCCATGTTCTCATCTACTATCTGTATTGCAATGCACATCATATTCATCAATAGAATATCCCAAAAATTTACTATGAACATAATCTAAATTCCTATTAGGAAACCCACCATTGTTCTCATCTACAATATGTATTAGAGAGCTAGTGGATTGGAATTGTTGTTGGAGTAGAACCTAGGTTTTTGGGTTGCTAAACGTAGAGAGTGGAAAACTAAGAGGGCCAGACCTCCTTGTGGACTCATAGCCTCAACTTAGGGGTGGATTATTGTTGAGAGAAAATTAACAACAAGCCTATGGCTAGGAGGAACATCCCATGTACGCATCCAATCAATTTTTCATAAATAAATGATCTAGGTGGATCTCGGTGGCCATCCACCTTCTCTACCGAATCAACATTTCTGAGCTTGTGGTTTTGATAGACCATGATGTCCACCCTTTTGATGGGGAATTTAATGTAATTTCATCTCCATTTGTAATGTAATGTAATTCCTACAACATTAATGCACTAGATCTCATTATAAATTCACAGTTAAGCACACTTGAGCTAGAGTAGTACTCGGATGGGTGACTTGCCAGGAAGTCCTAGTATTTTACATGCCTATGGAATTTTGTAAACTTAGACCAATTTATCCCACATGCATCATGGGAATTTTCTCCTCTCACTCTCTCATATATAATCGAGGTGAAGGAGGTCCTTTAAGCATGCAATGGAGTGTGATGTAAATCTTGTTGTGAATGAAGTGTGTCCAACATCTCTTTCTATTTAGAGATAAGCTACCCCATTCTAGCCAGTTTGTGTTCTATAGTGTTCTGCTATTTTTTTCATTAATAGAAGTTGGGTTTCACTATATTTCTGTGTTTCTACTATATTTTCATTTGTATCTCATTTTGTTCTTATCATAATCTAGATTAGTGGTATCATATAAGTCTTCTCCTTGTCATTTCTTAGAGCATGTCCCCGATGAGGTCAAGGTATAGAGAATTGGGTCTCGAGGTAGTTTCGCTTGAGGAAAACCGCTCTCGCCTGTCGAAGTGACCTCCCATGATGGAAGAAAAGGGAGTTGATAGAGAAGGATATCCTTTCAAGACGTTGCTCGAGGAATCCCTTGCGTGATAGAGGAACGAGATGATGGACAACTACGCTCAGATCCTTTGATGACTACCAATGGAAGTCGAGGAATCTTCGCCAAGCAACAATTTTAGAGGTGTGGCACCCTTAAAGGTACAAGTCAATTTTGATATCCCCTTATTTGAAGGCCATATAGATGTAGATTCTCTATAAAAATGGTTGAATATGCTAGAAATTAGGTTATTACCCTGTCCAAAAAAAATTCGAGAGCAAAAATATCGCCTTCGTGTTCCTTAAATCCCTTCCCCATGTTAGATCTTGGTGGGAAGGTTACTAGGACTAGTACATTGTGGACGAATATACGCCATTCGGAAGAGAACCCACTTGGGCAACCTTTGTAGATTCCCTCAAGGAGGAGTTCTACCCTATCGAAAACTATGATGACGAGTACATGAGATGGACTACTTTGCATTATAAAAGAGACCAGACAGTGTCAAAGTACACTAACATCTTTTATACCTTGTGCTCAAATTTGGGTATCAAAGACTCAAAGTGACATCTAGTTTTGAAGTACTACAGTGGTCTACACATGTACATTCAAACATAGATGGATTTCTTGGACATATCCTCATTGGGATATTCTTAGCGATATGCAATCAAAGTTGAGAAGAAATTCAAGCAGTGGAGTATGCGAGAGTTCTAGTTTGAAAATATTCCACAACAAAAGCATGGAAAAGGAAACCCTAACTCACAGAATGAAGGACGAAGAAAGGAGAGTCAATATCAAGAAAATCATTCCAAGCAACCGACTAAGAAGGGTGAGGGGAAGTATAAGAAAGACACCTAAAAGTGGTGTGAGTTCCACAAAATACCCTGTCACAACACCAGTGAATATCGCTCGAAATTTAGTCATTGGTGGTTGAGCTCAAAGAAAAAGAATTGGAACCTGACACCGAATCTGATTCAAAGAAAAATAATGGGAAATAGATCATCGATGCAGAACACACTACTACCATTGAAACCACAACAATACAACCAGAAGAACCATAGGATCCCGAGGAGGGGGAGCGTCTCTTCCACTCATAGATGTGGGTAAAAGGGACCCCACTGCATTTCATTATTGACAGCGGGAGTCAGAAGAACCTGATCTCAGTCGAGGTTGTCAAGAGTTCGAAGCTTACAATGTTTACCACACTCACAACCATACACTATCAGATGGTTGAGTCGGGGACGAGACACCCACGTTAGGAAACAATGTCATGATGTAAGCATGTGTAGATGAACATCATAAGGACTAAACAAACATATGCATTGTATATTGTCCATAATTGTTCTTAATGTCACATGCAGGGTCGAAGGAGATGGAATACGAAATAGGGTGTCAAGGGATACTCAGGAAACATGAGGACCCAAGGGTCAAATTTTATGTCTCAGATTGTTTGACTGAAAAAATGTGTAATAGTAAATAGGGCGTGATGGCGGGGTACGATGACCAATCTGTATATCGTGGAACCTCTAAAGCCAGAGGCAAAATCTTAAACCCGCCAGAACGACATCCACTATCAACAAAGTGGGTAAGTATGGAATAAGGTAGAAGCATAACCATAAATGTGAACCCATGAGTTCGCCAACCCGCGCAACAAGGCATTTTCGAAAAGACGACTAAGCAAAGCAATCAGAAAGAAAAAGGGATAATAGAAAATGGAAAAATTAGAAATGGGGAGGGCACAAAGGCCCATTGTTTCCAAATCATCGTTTTCTAGTCCAATATTATATGCCCCCGCCCATTTTGTATGTTTAATTTACTAGCATAGTTGGTATACCTTTTCGAAGATTGTACCACAGACCCCTCTGCTGTCGCATATAAGAATTCATCTTCCAGTCCAACCAATGTGTTCCTTTCAAGGTAGCAACGCCGAACATACAATGGACATGAAGACAAGTTAGTATGTAGAAAGACATGTAAAAGAAAGAAATACAGTTCTATTTATTTCAATGTAGCAGCAAAGAGAATACAATTCACATGAGAATAAACAGAAAAATTGTTGTAGGAAAATCTCCCTGCGGACAGGTAGATCGCCTCAGAGAGCTAGACTCTTAACTCTAAGACAGAAAGTGATTAACATGGACACTGACTTCCTTTCAAATCTAGACAAACTAATGCATGAGGAGGAAGGAGAATAGAAGTACCTCTTTATCGACATTTGTCCCTGCACGCTTTGAGTTGAGCTCCAATCTTTCGCTCCTCGTTGAGCTCTGTAGACAAAACGAAAATACAACCACTTCCTACTCTATTGATATTAGTTTGAAAATAGATCTATCTACCATAGATAAGTTTATGTAAGATCATACACAAACTAGAAATAAACAGGCCAAGCATGTCATATTAATGAGAACAGTGACAACAGTTACTTACAATCGTAGATGCGAATGCGACAGCTTTGTCAATTCCTCTTCGTCTTAACCCTTGCTCGAAAGATCTACGATCTAGACGACAACAACTTCAAAGATTACTCTCCTCCAATTCACTGTGTGTTTCCTATGAGATCATAGGTTTCATGCTAGCAATTCTTCCCCCTTTTCACCATCATAGAGCCTGCTTATATAGGTTAAGATAAGCTTAACCTCTTGAGTTATCTTTAGAATAAGTTGAGGAATCCCCTCCTTAGATCAGGGATCTCCTGATGGAACCAATAATTCAAATGCAACTGCCTTCCAAACTTGAAAGATCGTCACCTTATTCTCCTCAACGGGCCAACCACTGCCCAGATTAGACAACGCTCCCTCAAAAGGAGCATCAAGGCGTTATAACACTCCCTAGGAGGCTCAAGGGAAGCGCCAGCGCTCTAAGGATGGGTAGCGCTCCTTCAAAGAGGTGGTTTGTTGTTATAACGCTCCCCAGTAGCTTGTGAGGGAGCGCCAACGCTCCTAAGGATGCCATAGGGGAGCGCTATCCTTCAAAATCCTGTTTTAAGGGCTCCTTTCAGGTGATAAGAGTTCCTTGACTTCAGTTAATCATTTTCCCTCCTCCAAATCAAGTGTGTGAGATATTTTAAGTTCCTCCTCAGTGTCGTTATTATGGCAGTATGCTTGAACAACATTTGCGACACTTGTGAACAACTTGCGACACTTGCGAAAGTTGTAAGGAACATGCGACACTTACGACAGTTGAGAGGAACATGCGACACTTATCAAATTGAGTAATATTGATGTGTAACAAAAATATTTAGTAAATACATAGAGTAAAAAAAGTGCAAAGGAGTAGAACAAGTAGAACAAATACACAGACAATAAATGAAATACTAAACACTGGAATATGAAATAAGAGTACATGTGTTCACCTTTGTAACTCCTCCTCTACATTCGCGCCAAACAGTCCATCATCTTCTCCAACCACTCTGTTTGTTTAAATGTAGCAATGCAGGAAAAATACAATGGACATGATGAAAGTTAGTATGAAGGAAGACATGTAAAAACAATAAAGAGAGTTCGAATTTTTTCAATATAGCGACACGGGAAATACAAAGGACATGAAGATAAGTTATTATGTAGGGAGGTATGCAATACCTACATACAATAAACTAGGTGAACACATATACAGACAATAAACGAAATACAAAACAATGGAATATGAAATAATAGTACAAGCATGTACCTTTGTATCTCCTCTTCCACCGCTGCAGTTAAGACTCTTTCGTTTTCTCCAGCTATTCTGTTTGTTTGAATGTGGGAACACACAAAATACAATGAACATGAATGGAAGCTGGTATGCAGCGGAGAACAAGTAATATGTACATACAGTAAATGAGAATCAATGAATATAATAAAAGATAGTTAGAAACATGAACCTTTGCTTTTCTCCATCCATGGTTGTAAATATATAAAGTTTTTCCCTGCCCAAAATATATTACAAGCCACAAAATATTAAGAAATTGCATGGCCATAGCTAAATGATTTTGGTTTTTCGTGGCAAAGTATTTAGATATGCTTCGAGACATGGAAATATATTTTTGCAATATCTTTGGTGTACATATCATATCTCAAGTACAAGAAAAATTGTATCTTGGTCACACCAGTCTGTGTAGAGGATAAAGAAGTTGTATTGTGATATGGGCACATTTCACCATATATGGTTAATAAGTGTGTTTTGCACATGTTTTATTTTAACAAAAATACAACGGATATTGTAATTGCACATGCAGTTGTCCAATTATTTCTTATGCCACTATTTTTTATCATGTCAACACTGAAGTATCAACAAAATTTCACAGTAGAACAGGTGGGCACAACATAGGTGCCAAATCTCGACCTCGCCAAACACGACAAACAACACAAGTGCAGATCCACTCCCAGGTGCAAGACCTGAACACCGCAAAGCGCCCAAANAAAAAAAAAAAAAAAAACAGCTCCAACTTCCGGCACAGGACCCCAACCCTGCAAAGCTTAAGTAAACAAAAGAAAACAGCAAGCACCAAACCAACGAGAAAGCACGAACATGCCCAAATGCAGCCCGAGGGCCCCAAACTCGTAAACTTGAGCCAAAAAACAACAACCAACAACCGACGAACCAACGAACCAACGAACAAGCAAAAACCACCGAACCAGTAAACAACATATGTATCTCCAACAATTACCAAACTGCAGTTGAAGCACAGAAGGAACCAGAAACATATGTCGAGCATGCCATTAGAAATAAGCAAACATTCTTACTTGCAAACTACAAACACTGAACAACAAAAAAGGAATAGAAAATGAAATTATGGCATCGAAACTTATTCTGAAACGATGGACGACAGAAGCGTAGGTAGAATTGTGGGTGCAATACCTGGACCCCGCAAAGTAAAAACAAACCAGATCCAACAACGAATGCAGGACCCCAACCCTGAAAAGTTGAAGTAAACAAAAGCAAGAAACAAACACCAACATGTCCAACCGCAAGCACAGGTCCCCAACCTTGCAAAGTTGAACCAAACAACAACAAACAACAACCGACGAACCAGTGAAGAAGAAGCACCCACCGAACCAGTCAACAATGTATGTAGCTTCAACGATGATGAAATTGCATTCCAAGCCTAGAAGGAGTATGAAACATACAATGCCTATTCAACTGGTGGTGGACAACGATATTGTCCAAATTCACTGCAACATTGTATGGAAAATTTCGAGGAAAAATGTACTCCGAGAAGCCTATTTAGGTGAAAATTTAAGGCTATCAGGCTATCTAAGGGCCTTGTAGTATGAAAACATTTAAGCTGTCAGGGTTGTTTCAGGACCTTGCACTGTGTAAACATTTAAGTTGTCAGGCCTATTCAAGCACCTCAAAAAAAGTGTCAATGATCTAAACCTTTGGTATGCAAACATTTCAATACAAATACAAAGGACTAATAATAATAATAAGAGTAAAAGGACATATTAATATGCGATCACTATAGTCCCTCTACACATTCAATGGAGACCAATAATAAAATAAACATTAAAAAACAACGTCCATTCTTAGAACTTTCGGTTTGTAAACATTTCAGTAAAAATGTAATAAAAATTAAAAAGGAGCGTCTAAGCTCAAAAATTTGGATATCTACACATTTACAACATTGGGAACAACGAAACCGGCAATAAGACCTCGAATGTATTCTCCAATGAGACGATCACATATAAGTTTTTTTTTATATAAAAAATAATGTTTTTACTTCTATAGTACGAACAATACAGATGATGCGAAAATTTATAGTCAAATGACATATTAATATGAAGTCAATGAATTATCGATCACTATAGTCCCTCTGCACCTTCGACAAGGACTAATAATACTCTAACATGTGGTACAATTACAATGAATCTAAATTTATACAAAAATATAAAGATACACCATACAACAATGTTTAGGCTTACTTTAACCACCAATAAAGGATAGGTTACAACAATTGCTCCAAGTTTAACCAAGACTCCAAGCAAGAAACAAATTATTACCCAAAAAGATGGTAGTATCTCAACATATCCTCACTTGGGATAATCTTTTAAAGAAAGGCTTTATAGGTCCCTCCAGATGTACCCTTTGTCAACAAAGAGAGGAAACCATGGAACATCTCCTCAACAACTGCCACTATAGTCAACAGATCTGGGATTGGGGGGCCCAAGCCATGAGACGCTCCAACTGAAACTGAGGCAGCATTAGGGACACCCTCGCTAATTGGGAGACAATCTCCTTCCAAAATCCAATTCTCCAACGCATCTGGCAGCTACTTCCGGGCTTCACATTATGGGCAATTTGGAAAGAGAGAAATAAGATAATTTTCCACTCAAAAGCCTCCCCCTCCACTATTACGTGGGAGAGGGTTAAGAAGCTAATCTGTGAAACAATACATAGCAAATCTTGGCACCACGAAGACCTGCAATGTGTGCCCGAGGAGGATAGCATTCTTAGAGGTTGGGACATGCAAATTCGTGTGCAAACTCGGGTGAAATTAAAGGCAGACGAGCTAACAGTCCCACATTATGGACCCCACCCCCCTTAAGCTTCATCAAGCTAAACTTCGACGGGGCCTCCAGGGGTAACCCTGGACCAGTTGGTTTCGGCACTGTCCTTCGGAACCACACTAGTGAGATCATTCACCTGATGGCCAACTTTTTGGGGGAGAATACAAACAATGTCGTGGAGCTCATAAGCCTTGTCAGAGGCCTCCAAGATGTCGTTCAAAACCATTACCATCAAATTATCGTGGAGGGAGATTCCCAAATTATCATCCAACTCATATCCAAAATCCTACATGGCGAACTCCCTAGGCGGATCTCCCCTAGCTGGAGACTCTCAGGACTTCTAGAGGATTTTGGAGATCTCATCCACCCCAATCTCACTTTAATCCCTTCTCATGTGAAACGAGAAGCAAACAAAGTTGCGGATCACCTGGCAAATACTGGAGTTGACACTAAGTCAGAACTCATATACTGGCAAGCCCATCTCTTTGAGGATACAGACCTCTCAAGGCGATGCAAATACCTTGCAAACAGAGACTCCTCTGCCTCGGATGGGGTGACACGCGACGATGCCATGCCACATGGCTCAGCATCGAGCCATAGCATAAATGTTGATGGCTGCCACCCATCCTCTCCGCATTTATGATGGTAGCCGGCCATTACAGCCGCTATACGGAGGAGGGACTCCTCCCTCGCACGAAAGCTCTTGCTCAGACTACACTCAATATGACAGGGTTTATGGGTAGCCAGGAGAATCCGTCATTTGGCAATTCGAATTTTCGAGCGCCTAGACAGAGCTGGTTCGCTCTCATTTTGGACCTCCCCGCCGGTTGGGAGCTCTGGTGCAGCTCTGGTTCCCTACCGTCTTGGCTCACTTTCGTTTCGCTGCATTCTCTTTGCATTTTCATACACCCCTTAGCAACTATGACCAGGAAGCGAGGCAGGCCTCGCCGTGGCTCGGCCTGGTACACCCACAAAGAGCAAAGGCAAAGGAGGAAGAACCTGGAGCACGCTCTGTCGATGGAGACTTCCATTCTCCGGAAGAGGGCATGCGCTGACCAATTGGCTTTACATGCCATTATCGCTGAGCCTCGGACAGAGCGTAGCATTGATACCATGGCAATTGAGCCTGGTAGCAGTCTGGAGGGAGGTGTTGTAGACGAGTTTCCAACCTGCTACGTTGAAGAAACGCTGTACCTGGAGGATTTAGTGACCACCCTGGAACCCCAATCCATGGCACCGGATTTACAGCCTGGTAGCGGTCCTAAAGACGAGCTGGCAGACGAATTCCCTGTGTGTATCGTTGAAGAGATACCGTGGACGGGTGACTACAGCCCCACCAACCATGTTGAGAAGGCAACGATCGAGGACGAGGCTCGGGACAATGCTTGTGCAGTAAGGAACGTGGACGAGACCAGAGCAGGGATGAAGAAGGAAGCGGCCGGTGCAGGTCTGAATGTGATCGAGGCCAGAGCTGGGATGAACGTGGAAGTGGGGAATGAATTCTTCGACGTCGTAGGTAATCATGACTTGCATGGTCCACTCCTCCGTGCAGAGCATCTGGCTCCGGTGTTCGAACTCCGAGGCTACATGGCATACCAGGAGCACAGAGCCCTTCTCATGGGATAGCGTCTGGACTTGCTCCTTGACGCGTACTCCAACGCTCCAGCAAAGATGAAATGTCCATTCTGTGCGCACCCATTCACCATCCCAGCCAGGTCCACGTGGCAGATAGGCAAGGGCGACATGTCACCGGATATCTAAGTTCTCCTATGCTAGTTTGTTTTTAGGCTTTTTCATGCTGTTGCTACATGTAAACTTGGACTATGGCCATCTGTCTTGGTTTCCTTCGGGCAGGACAGAGGGAAAAACAGTTTTCCAAACTATGCTGGTTTTCGGTAAAACGACAACATTTTTGGTGGCTCAGAACTATATCTCTGTATATTTTGTCAATGTTTCTTTGATAACTTAATATAGTAGGTCCTATCTTTTTTACTAAAAAAAAAAATATATAGTAAAATGACATATTAATATGCGATCACTATAGTCCCTCTACGCATTCAGCAGGGACCAATAATAAAATAAACATTAAAAAACAACGTCCATTCTCAGAACTTTCAGTTTGTAAACATTTCAGTAAAAATGTAATAAAAATTAAAAAGGAGCGTCTAAGCTCAAAAATTTGGATATCTACACATTTACAACATTGGGAACAACGAAACTGGCAATAAGACCTCGAATGTATTCACCAATGAGACGATGACATATAAGTTTTTTTTTTATATAAAAAATAATGTTTTTACTTCTATAGTACGAACAATACAGATGATGTGAAATTTTTTAGTCAAATGACATATTAATATGAAGTCAACGAATTATCGATCGCTATAATCCCTCTGCACCTTCGACAAGAACTAATAATACTCTAACATGTGGTACAATTACAATGAATCTAAATTTATACAAAAATATAAAAATACACCATACAACAATGTTTAGGCTTACTTTAACAACCAATAAAAAATAGGTTACAACGGTTGCTCCAAGTTTAACAAAGACTCCAAGCAAGAAACAAATTATTACCCAAAAAGATGGTAGTATCTCAACATATTTTTATTTTTTAAGCCTTACTTTGCCATAATATAAAAAGAAAAGGAAAACAAAGTGATACACATATATTGCAGGTAAATAGTAAAGAAATAATAATCAATTTTATTATTAAGAAATATGTACCTTTAATGTAGTCACACTTTCAAGGCCTTGCTTGTTCGAGGCATTCTTGGCTCCAATGCTCATTATTGAGTTCATTTTCATGGAAAAAATTTCAAAATTTTTCATTTTCAGGTTTCTCCTCGGATTAAACTCGCTATCACACCCATATGTATATGGAAGGGAGAAACAACAATGATTTGCTCGACTATGGCTGATATATGAGCAATTTGTGTTTTCTTTTTTGCGGCCATGTATCCTCGATCAAACCCTTAGCGATTTCAGTCTCTCAATGTCAACGCATGCCCTCCATGATTTTCCCTCCACGGGGATATGCTCTCACGCTCTTCACGATATGCTATCACATGGTAATTGATTCCCAAAAGAATTATTATTCCTCATGATTTAAAACAAAACAAAACAAAATATTCAAAAGTAGAGAATGGATTCGATAAATGCATAAAATCTATATGCTTGATGTCTAAGAAGAAAGTGGGAGTATTAAGGATTCATGTATTGTTTTTTGAAATTGAATACTTCACTAGTTCAAGGGGGCACATTCTATCATTTGTGTAAATTAAAAAGGCCATTCTATACTTGGAGACTATCAAATTTTGAAAAGTTTGATTTGGAGATCTCGATTTTTGTATTTTTGAAGATAAGAGATTGAGAAGAATCTAGTGCAAAACTCCTTCAAATTCTTCTTTTAACGAGATTTTTAGTGGGTAAACGCCAAGCCCTTAAAAAGTAGTATTTTTGTGTGGAGTGTGTGATCTTTTTTTGGTGTCTTTTGTCTTACTTTCATGGTGTGATCCTTCTTTGGATTACTTGCAAATTTCACATTTTTCAAGGCAATCTACCATAACTAAACATATCAAATTTAATCAATTTATTCATATAAGTTGTATGGCCCCCAAGATTTACAAATCTTGAAAACACCACATGCAAAGCACATTGATATATAATGAATTATGGCATGATATTTGTAATGATGATTCTCCTCTTATCAAGCCCATTGATTCTGCTCCTTCTTACTTAGCTTCGATCTTCTATAATTGAACATATGTTTGCTCGTATTGAAAATCCGATTGCTACTTGGTTTGCTTGGAGTCAATCTCACAAGATTTTTGATACTCCTCCTGCATCTCAAAGAGTTGATTTGCAAATGAAGTTGCTAAGAAAAAGATTAGTTGATGGTGATGATGTGTTAGAGTATATTTCAAGGATAACAAACATAAAGGATAACAAACATACATCAGGAAATCATCAAGGGTGGCTTTTCTAAACTTGAAGACATTTTTTAATCTCTATTTTGATAAATGACTTACCTTCATCTTATAGTCACTTTATCAAAACTAAATGTAAATCACTGATAAATTATCAACAACAACTTTTGATTCACTTTGTGAACTATTGGCTCAACATAGTAAGTTATTTGGTCAACAAATACAATATGGAGAGGATCTTCTTTTCACTAGCTCAAATATAGTTGAAAGGTATAGAGGAAGAGGTATAATACATTTTGGGAATTATCAGAATCAATCTTCTAATTGAGGTGCTGGAACAGGTCATAGTCAAGGTAGAGGATGTAATAATCAATAGATTTTTCAAGATAATCAAGATCCTCCCAATGCACAACCTAGAACAGAATTTTTTTTAAGTCAAATAAAGTGAAAAATACGTTTAAGGAAGGGGAATTATGCATCAGATTGCTTAACAAGTAATGATCAATTGCCAAAGTTTATATAAACTTCAAATTTTAGATCAAATTCTAAGTCTATTACATCAACTCAATATGTAGAGGATCAAAATTTTTAGGATGAACAATATCAATATGTTTTTATTGTAGTATAGAAGGTTGATTCAAAAACATTAGATGATACTCATAATCTACTAAGAACTTCTTTTGAAGATGATTGGATATTGGACATGTGATCTACTCAACATATGACTTTTCACATGGATTATTTTTTAAATTACCAGAATATTCAACTAAATCCAATATATTTAGCTAATGGCATAACTCATTCAAGGAAAAGGTCTAGTCATAGTCTTTCTTCCTAAAATTGGTGAAAAATGGATTTTCAATGTGTGGTTTGTACCTACATTTAAGAAGAATTTGTTATCCTTAGTCTCAATTCAACAAGTTGGACATCAAATCATCATGCAAAATGGTTTGGTAAGGATCAATTCAAAAAAGGATAACTTAAACAATGATGATAGGATATGAAGATATGAAGCTTCTCAAAATTAAAGGAAAAATTATCCCTAGAAAGCATGAATTTACAAGAGCAATCAATTTCAAAATTTCTCCATTCAGATTATGGTGTTTTCAGTTTAGTCACTTAAACTTTGAGAGCTTAATTAAACTTAAGTCCCAATAATTCGTAAAGGGTTTTCCAACTTTCAAGAGAGAAAATGCTAAGTGTGAAGCTTTCATTTTTGGAAAGAAAAAGTGAGAAGCTTTTCCAACTAACTCATGGCGAGCAACAAAGTATTTGCAGTTGATTCACAATGATATATGTGGTTCAATGGAAACTTATTTAGGTGGATCTCAATATCTCATGTTTTTCATTGATGACTACACTAGAATGACTTTGGTATACTTTTTAAAACCAAAGTCTGAAGCTTTTGAAAAGTTTAGAAATTTTCAATACATGGTTGAAAATGAAACTAAAGAAAAATTTGCAACTTTGAGAAAAGATAACAAAGGAGAATTTATTTCAACTGAATTTATTTCAACTAACAAATTCTTATATTCCACAATAGAATGGAGTCACTAAAAGGATGAATAGAACTGTCATGGACATGGAAATATCTATGTTGTAGTTCAAAGGGTTGAGCATAAAATATTGGGCTAAAGCAATCCATATTGTAGTTTATCTCATAAATTGATCACCTACATCGAATTTAGATGATAAAACTTCTTATGAAGCTTGATATGGTTTATAACCTAAAATAAATCATCTTGGAATTTTTGGCTCAACATGTTATGCCTTGGTTCCTAAGGAAAAAATGACTATTAAGTTGGAAAATAAAAGTATGAAGTGTATTTTCATTAGATACTATGAGGAAAAGAAAGGGTATTGGTTCATATCACATGGTAAATGTATTTTCAGCAAATATGTAATTTCTTATGACACTGAAATACTTTTTTTTGGTGAAATTAATCATCTCCTTAGTCATTTAGAGCAAAAAAACACTAAGGGTACTAAAGGAAAGTTGAAAATGAAACCAAGGAAATCATTTTGGTTTGAAAAAGACTTTATTTCTTTAGAAAGCAATTCTCCATCAAGTGGTTCTTCTAATATCAATTCTTTTGATAACAAAATTTCTCCTAAACAAGATTCTTCTCCAGCTCTGGATACTTCTCAAGAGAGATCAGTTGAAGAAACTTCATCAAAAGAAGATCAATATTGTAGGCCAGAGTGAGCCATACAATTTTTTAAGGATGTGCATCCCAATGAAAGGAACCAAAATAGGAACTAGGAGTTCCTTCAGATCACA
>ML784447.1:809945-827580 GCA_009831015.1 Picea engelmannii
TAGGTATCCTCCATGAATTCTCGCAGACCCTTTTTAGACGAAACAGCATAATGAAAACCCTCCACATTAAGCTCCATCGGCTGCTCCATGGCTGCGGACGGCGCATTCAGTTCCGGCGGGTGGAGCGGAACATCCAGCCTCTGTGGGCGTTTCTTCTGAAACAGAGGCAAAGGGCACTTGCCGCCAATAAACGGGGAGCTACCAGAGCCGAAGACCGTGGGAGAATTCCCCGCAACAATGCAAGCCATGTTCACAATCTGCAGATGCTACAGCCGCTGCTTCAGTTCAATTGAATGTCTCTCTCGGAGCCTATAAGACGTGGATTGGTATGGGGTATCTGGTGAGCATTTATATTGCCTCAATCGTTCAAATCAAATCAGATTTACGAAAATTGATGCTTGAACACGTATGTACCCGAATCCACCACGTAGACAGTGCATTATTATGTGCAGTACCACCGTCTATGCGTTGGAACACGCTGAAATGCTCTAAAAATGAAGGATGTGATCCTTCTTACGTTTCAAAGTCCCGGCACTTCAAGAGGAACCTCACAAAATTTAAATTGCTTTTTATGAAGTTGATTTATATTCGAATGGGACCAATCCGTGTGCTGAACGCGTCAATGATAATATATTTCTGTGGGTGACTTTGAATGCATCCACCTTATGCTACATTATTGTTTTGGGTCCCTAGGAAAATGCTGTTGTAAATTGTGATTCTCTAAGGGCCCTGGTGGAATATAAATAATTGTGATTCTCTAAGGGCCCCATTGGAATAAAAATATTCTCAAATATGACGTTGACGTTGGTACAATAGTATTCTAAACATTTAATTTTTTTATACTTTATGGGTATATTTTTTCAACTAATTTGATCTCAAATCTGATTAAGAAATTAAAAGAAAGGTTGAAATTACTATTGATTGAGATTGTATAATTTGAGTATAATAGAGGGATAGTCTTCTTGCACACAGCAATCTTATATTAAAATATTAAAAGATGGAGGAATAGTCTTTGAGGGTGTAAGAGGCTAACCCATCAGGATACTAAACAGGTCTGCTGGTAGCAGGTACTGGCATGTGATATGACTAGGTAAACCCGCTGGAGTACTAAACAGGCTTGCTAGCAGTGGGGCATTCTACCTAGCGAGGATGATAATCTAACAAAAAATAAATAAGAAATTTAAAATTGTCCTGATGTACGACATTACTTGTAGACAAAGCTGACACGAAGTATGTATGGTTGAGGAAAGGTTAATGAAATCCATAAATTTTTCATTGGGAACTAAATTTGAGACTATCTTGAAATTCTCTCACCTACCTCTTCTTATCTATATATAGGATCTCTTATCCTATAGGTGGGGTCATATTCTAACTGTCTTGTCAAACCGATATGTGAAATCTATCTCTACACTTAACAAGCTGTAAATCTTTGACTATTGGGAGAATTGACTGATTTCCTATATTTTTTATTGTGAGGTGTCACAATACTTAGGTGTGGGGGAGGGGTTTCATGAGTTGACAAATGATAACACTGCCTAGAAGAAGTTAAATCTTTGTAAAAAATTATGTGTATTGCTTTCATGATATAGGCTATTACATCAACAATTTTTTTTTTTTTTTTTTGAAAATGCTAAATATTCCCTGTGTGTTATACACTGTTGTGCATTTCCTTAACAGACCACTTAACTGGTTTATTTTCGTTACAGATTGTTCATTACAGAGTTGAAATTACATGACTTATGCAAGATAAAGGAACTGATTGAGTGAGCACAATGGCAAAACGAATAATAATGGAACACTTTGCCTTTGCTCCTATTCACTGTGACTATCAAAATCATTCTAAGATTGAAGGCTGTGGATAAAACATCCATAACAGGAGGAATAAAATTTGTTTCTCACAGGGGTATTGTTATCACCATAACAATTCTCATATAGGATCCAAGTTTCAGATTTAGCAGAGGGCTAAAGCAATGTGGAGATGTGATAAACTTGGAGGATCGAGTCACATCTAGCGGAGAAGGAACAATATAGTGGAGGCACGAAAGTTGATGGGGCCCAGCGGGCCATAGATCTTAAATAGCCCAAATCTACGGTCATGAGACATATCAGGAGAGGTAATAGCGCGAAGGTTAATCACTCGAGAGAGGGTCGGGGAAAATACCGTGGTTTCACCTCGCAGACACATGGCACCTCTAGAAGCATATCGGGGCGAAAAGCAGTCTACTCGAAACCACTTTGCCTTGCCCCCGATATTGAAAAGCACATATAAAAGGAGGGACCCGATCATTATTTTATGATATTTCAAATCTTTTGAATGTTCAAAAATTGGTGCAAACATTTCATTGAACTGAAGCTTAACAGTGAACTAGACTCGCGCAGTATCCACTAATCCATAGGTATTTTTCATCATAGCAATGAATCCTATCATTTTATCCATAATAGAGCAAGACCCCGCCTCTAAAGAAGAATCCCTAGTTGACAGGGACTCCGATGTATTTGACACAGAAATAACCGTCTCACCCATTTTTGTATCTAGAGCCAATTTGTTCGATAATGTCGGGAAACGAATACTCTTCCTTGAAGTGGCCCAAGCCTCCTTAACTCCTTACGCCGTTGAAGTCACATTTCCTTTTCCAGAATTCATAAGCTGGTGTGAGGAACAATACTCCCAGGAAGAAAAGGTCATTTTGAATAAGTTAGGGTCAAAAGTCTTGTGCAAAATAGATAGCCAGTCAATTCGACACGCCCTCAGTACATCAGAGTCTTCCTCTGCAATGAAAGAGCCCTTCGAGGAAGAGAAACTAATCATAGTCTACAAAGAATGTCCCCCCGAGGTCAAAACCTTATTTTTCCAGACCATCATTAAACTTGAACATCATTCTGAGAGTTTGTTGTTTCCCATGATTGTAAGTGTCATGGTTATTGAGGTCCAGCGGGCCTGTTCCATACTCAGTCAAATTTTAGGGTTGGATAACGACAACTTTGTAGTAGAGGTCATGTTGGGTTTTCTGTTGACCTTTTCCCAGTCAGAGTCTAGTCAGTCAGTCTAGATCAGCTTTGAAGATTTCATCGTCGATAATGTGCACAAACAGTTGGTAAATTTCAAATCACTGAGACACTTCAGGTATTACACACATTTGTTGAGGATGTTTCTAGAAACAAGTAAGACAACATTCCCTAAAGTTGCATTCGTCTCAATCGAATGCAAAAGGATCACAATGCTTATTTTTATAAATAAGATCATGTCCAGGGTTTATATCTTAATCTTCAACACGAGCTTGCCAAGGTTTTTGGAATAAATGAAAAGCTCTTTACAACCGAATCCAGAGAACAGGGTAGGAGATTGGATGTTGTTCATGCATTCTACTATAATTTGGGTATATGGTTATCAAGAGGGACCTTACCTTTTACCTATCTTCTTGACTCCATGAGTCTTTTCACTAGAGTTCATCGGACAAAGGATCATTTCAGAAACAAATCATTTTCTGAAAATGCACAAGGCATCTAAATTAAATTTTCTTTCATAATAGGACCCTCTGTGGTAAAGACTAGGTCCTATTTGCCTCAGATCCAAGCCAAGCTTAGTGAATTTGGGTTTACATAGTTACAAGGGAGGAAATATCATCCACACCAGGTCATATCTAAAAGAATATTGATGAGCACACAAGGCCCCTATGAGCATGAGCATGTTGAAGGATTTGATAAACTGACAAATAAAGAAACCTGTGCAGATATGGAAGTCGTTTTACAACCTTATTAGAAACAACAAATAGAGTCAGCCCTGCAGCAGATCCAAACAAATAAAACTTCTCCAAGGTTGATTATTAAAGCTCCAACTATGAGTGTTTATAACAAGAGGAGCTTTTCATAGGTCCTGGACGCCAATAGTCAGCAAAATGTTCCTAAGAAAGTGAAAATCACATAGACCCCATAGATAGTAAACCTAGAAGAGGAAGAGCCCAAAGAGAAAATGAGCATGGAGATGGTGGAGAGAGGAACCACGAATGAAGAAGCTAATACAGAGAGCATGCCACAGGGTGAAAGCATCTCAAGAGATTTCAGTAGCAAGAAACATATCTTTAGTAAGGCACCTGGAGTAGTCTACCAATCCAAAGAAGATTTGGCAAACCAATACATTGTGAAAGGAAATATGGCCATGAGTGAAATTAGAGATTTGTTACTTGAAGTAGAGAGGATTTCCTAGCACAAGTATTCCCTGTACTCGGTGAGGGATGTAGAAAGAAAGACATTTAACATAGAAGTGGCAGATGAGGATAAAGTGTCTAAAATCAAGCTGCATTATGAAAATATTGGTGCCCCAGAAAAGGTAAAGTTCCACAGAAATGCCAGTGAAATGCTATATTCAGAATACCTGAGTCTGAATATAGAACCCGGCCTTTCAGATCATACTAGCATTGTTTTAAATTTATTTAACACTATCTTGCAAACATCAAACACCCGGGTTGAATTAGAACGTTCATGGGTAGCAATTGAACGAGATATAAGCATCCAGGAACATTGGGAAGCTAGACAGAGACAGTTAAGAAACCAGCCATAGCTTTTCTTTTTAGTAACTGATACATTTTATACCTTAACTCTGTCTACCTTTTTAGGATGCCTAGACTTTATATTTTAAAGCCTTAAGTATAAACTCTGGAACAACAGACCCCACACTTCATAGTACCACCATTAGCGATCATGATTTGAAAATTAGAAACAGGGTGGACAAAACAATGGATCTCATCAACAAGCCTGGAATGAATAAAATTATGGGTGCTACCACAATCAATCAACACCACCACTGGTCGATGTTTGATGTAGCCCTTGAGCTTCAATGTTTACAGGTTGAAATACCTGAGAGGGAATGAAGTGATATGATGGGTTCCTTTGGTTCCACGGGGTTTACAACTGGAGCTTCAGCCTGATCACTTGGTAAAGCGTCATCTGAGTCAAGAGCCTCATCTAATAGGATGTCTTCAGAAGGAGATGAAGAAGATGCATCAATCTGGAAGAACATTTTTTCTCTACATTTATGCCCTAGTGAGTAATTTTCATCACAATAGTAGAAAATTACTTTCTTGCGGCGTTCTGCGATTTCATCTAGAGATGATTTTTGGACCTTCAATGTTTGTGTCGAAGTTGGGTGAGCCCCGGGTCGAGGACGATGGAGAATTGGAGCCTTCATGGGTGGGGCATGAAGGATGGTCTCAACTTCCTTTGCTAATTTACATGCCTGCAACCAGGTAGTAGGATGATGCATTCTCACATGAGCCCGAATGGCTTCCTAAGTTTAAGCAACTGATAAAAAATTCAAGGTAAAATTCATCATATAAGCCCTCAGTCCGAATAGCCAACTGTTTAAATGTCATGATGAAATCTGTGACTGATCTACTTTGGCGTAGCTTGGTGAGTCTACCCAAAAAATGTGATTCCTTATCAAAATGGGCACAAACTGTTTTGGTGAACAGGTTCCAAGTGGGATTTCCTGGATAACATTTCTTATGCCACTACCGCCACTGCCACCACTGTCATTGTTCTTGATCTAAGTACAAAACCCCTACATGGAGTTTGGTCTCATCATCCCAAATATTATGGAGGGAGAAGTATTGTTCCATTTGAGAGACCCAACTTGTTGGGTTGGATCCATCAAATTTATGCATGTCAACATTGGGCACCTTATTCCAAGAGTGTATAGAACCACAAGGGGAGTGGGAGGAATGAGTATGCTCATAATGGGAAATTTGAGGGTCCTCTGCATTGGTCTCTACCTACTTACCTTTTGTGAATGGATGCATGGATTATGGATGGCTTCTTTGACTATTGCAGGGAAGGAATCGTTGATTGATGTTTGTATGGTAGCAGGGACAAAGTCCATTCACGATTCTAAGTGGGACAACCTAGTCTCCCAGTCTTCTTGGGTCTAGGCTCGGGTGGTTGGCATGGTAGCGGCTTAGGTAGTAGATGAGGTCTCAGGACTGAAATCAAGACCACAAAAAAAGAGATGGACCAGGGTGATCAAGACAAAGAGAGGAGTCCAATGGGATAGGTGTTAAATAAGGGTGTCTCGGAAAGGGGTGGGACCACAGAGAAAAAAAAAAGGCTTAAAAGTGATGGGTACCACTGCGATCAGAATGAAGAAAGGAATGTAATGGACTAGGTTACAAGTAAGGGTGCTTACAAGCCCCCGTTACAATCTGGGCTAAAAATACTACAATGAAGAAACGACCAAATGTTTAACATGAATAAATGTGTAGGAATTTTGCAACCATAATGCATGAGACACAGTTGTATGGAAATATATCTTGTCTGTTCAGTTTATGTTTCCCTCCCAAGGTTTAGGGTATTCAAGGTTTCTACAAAAAATGGTTTTCCTTGTGCTATAGCTCTATGATATGCGTGTAGGGTCCAACAGCAGTACTCGACCCAATATCTCAAGGCACCAACTAAGGAGGCTAGACTGTGCCCTTAGCTGTAATACCTGACTACCCAAGTATTAGAGAGTATCGTCTCGAGTGTTTTTCTTGGTGGCACTATAGCAATCAGGCGGCTGATTGGTTTATCTACGGTGGGCTTCTGGAGATCTAGGTCGATCCGTATACAGGTGATGTCTGATGCGCTACCACTCGAAGGGGTACCAACAGGGGTTACAAGGGTGGCCAACAATGTGCGCTTAAGTACCACTTGCAGTTCCTGCGTGTATGAGTCCTCGACCGCAAGTTTATGTGCAAAACAACACATCTTTATAGATTAAAGACGTTGAAATATGTCTCTACCCTGAAAAAAATTTACCCTACAAGTTCTACCCAGGAAAGAGCTTTGATACCACTTGCAATATTCCAGATATAATATAATATGAAAAACATAAATATTTAGCAAGTAATGGAAGAACAACAATGATATATGCAGAACAATACCAGAATAACACCAGAAAGAACACCTTTATTAATGATAGCAATGTTCACTTGCCTCTTCAAGGGGGAAACCTCCAGCAGAAAAAATCTCTATTACAATAATATCCAAGACAAAAATATCCAATGCTTCCTACTCTTATTTATACTAATTCTATCTTCTAAGGAAAATTCTAGAGGAAGATCTTTCTAGAATCATAAGCTTCTAGTAGCTCTTCTTACATTGAATTATTCTCCTTTATTTATTAGGCCTTATTAACTAATGTCAACCTTTATTACATAAAAACCATATCCTACTAACTAATGACCCATGGAGAGGGGTTAGGATTGGATCCTAACAAGAGGGTTGGATGTATGAGAGAGAGAGAGGGAAGAGATAGTGCGAGAGAGGGGGAGAGAGAGAGGGAGGGAGGATGGGGTGGAGAGAGAGTGAGAATGATTGTGACAAAAAGGGGGGAGATAGAGGGAAAGGGGGGTAGAGAGATATAAAGAGAGAAACGGGGGGAGAGTAGAGGAGAGAGAGGCAGGGGGACATAGTGAGAGTTATACTAACAAAAACAATAGAGAGAAAGAGGTAGTATATGTAGGATAGAAAGAGAGGAGAGATAATGGGAGGGAGGAGGGGGGTATAGAGAGAGTGTGTGAGTGTGGGAGGGGGGGTGGACAAGGAGTGTTTTAATGTGTGAGAGGGAGGGAGGGAGACACAGAGAGCATATAGAGAGAGAGGGAGAGAGAGACACAGAGAGCATATAGAGAGAGAGTGAGAGGAAGGGGTGGAAAGAAAGTGGAGAGGGGTAGATGTATGAGAGAGAGAGTGAAGAGATAGTGAGAGGGAGGGAGGATGGGTTGGAGAGAGAGTGAGACTGATTGTGAGAGGAAGGGGAGAGATAAAGGGAAGGGAGGGTAGAGGGATATAAAGAGATAAATGGGGGGAGAGTAGAGGAGAGAGAGAAAGAGGTGGTAGATTTAGGAGATAAAGAGAGGAGAGATAGTGGGAGGGGGGGTAGAGAGAGAATGTGTGAGAGGGAGGGGGGAGAGAAAGAAAGAGAGGGGGCTGGACAAGGATGGGGTGGAGAGAGAGTGAGACTAATTATGAGAGGAAGGGGGGAGATAGAAGAAAGGGGGATGGGGGGGATAGAGAGATATAAATATCTTAATGGGGCATAGAAAGTGTGTGTGTGAGAATGTGGGAGGAAAAGAGAGGTAGACAAAGAGGGGACACAAAGAGAGGTAGAAAAATGATGGAGGAAGAGAGTGAGTGTGTTAAAGTGTGAGAGGGAGAGAGAGGAAGAAAGAGAGGGGGGATAGAAAATGTGTAAGAGAGTGTGGGAGGGTGATCCAGATGGATGTCGGTGGCCTCCCATCTATTCCAACTGGCTCATTTTGGCAGTTTTGAGGCCCTAATCAACATTTTTAGGGATCACCATAGTTAGAGTATAGACAGAGTCAGAGTCTGACAACAACATGTGTAGTCCTTGAATAGACCTTTCCAACAGGACATCGTGCGCCTAAAATGAAGATTATATGAAAAAGTTATGACCACGGGAAGTTGATGTACTAACTTACCCCAACGGGGCCCACGTGACTTTTGGCGCTTCATATTCTAGGGTTAGGTTTTTGAATGTCTAGGGTTTTGGCATTCCTGTTTATTGTAAAAAGGCTTGGAGAGACTCATTGTAACCATCTTCTTGTGAATGAGTGCAACTGTCACATCTCTTCTCAGAGATAAGCCGCCACCATTCTAGCAAGCTTGTTTTCAGTCTGCATTTTATAGTTTCAACATATTTCCTTATTGAATAGATGCCAGTTTTATTGTATGTTTTATATTTTTCCTTGTGCTTCTGTGTTAAGCATAATAATAATATATATTTATTTCATTTTTCTCCTAATTCCGGATCAGTGGCATCAAAGCGGTCTGCTCCTTGTCGTTCTTAATGAATATCCCGAACGAGGTCAGGGTACAAAGAATTGGGTCTCGAGATTGTTTCTCTTGAGGACAAAAGCTCTCGCATGCCCAAGCGACCTGTCATGGCAGGAGAAAAGAAAAATGATGGGATAGGATATCCTTTCAAAATGTTGCTCAAGGAATACCTCAAGAATGAGATGATGGATAGTTTTGTACAAATCCTTTGGCGGCTACCAACAGGCGACGCATCTTCCTCGAGCAAAGGAGTCGTCCCCTTCAAGGTACAAATCAACTTTGATATTCCTATATTTGAAGGTCATATAGACATAGATGATGTAGACAAATGGTTGAATCTACTAGAAGGGCATTTTTTTGTCCATAACTTTTCGAATAGAGAAAAGATTACTTTTGTGCTCCTCAAATTCATTCCCCATGTCAAATATTGGTGGGAAACTTTCTGTGAGAAAAAGGAAACATAGAAAGACTCATTATTTGCAGTCGCGGTCACCTGGGAGTCCTTCAAGGATTCTATTAAGGAACAATACTACCCTGTCAGAAGTTATGACGACCTGTATACAAAATGGACCACATTGCGGTAGGAAAGAGACCAAGCAATGCTAGAGTTCACAAATATCTTCCATACGTTGCACACCAAGATAGGTATCAAATATTATGAGCGACATCTGGTTCTCAAGTATCGCAGTCGTCTGTATAGATACATCCAGGCCGAAATGGAGTTTCTAGACATCTCATCCTTGGGCGTGACCTATCGATATGCTGTCAAAATCAAGCAAAAGCTTAAACAAAAGACGTGGAAATTTGGGCTTGGGAACCCCTCACAGCAAAAGAAGAGTAGCCCCAACCCGCGGAACAAAGGAAAGAGAAAATATGGACAACCTCAAGACAACCAAGCTAAGCCACAAGCCAAGAAGGACACCGAAAAAATCAAGAAAGATATCGGGAAGTGGTGCGACTTCCATAAGAGCCCCTCGCATAACATTGTTGATTTCCGCTCAAATCAGTTGAGGTGAAAGAAATCAGATGCAGGTTCCGACTCTGATTCAGAACTAGAAAGGGGGAGACAGATCATTGACACGCAACTTAATGCCATTGTTTCTACCACCAAGATCTAGCCTAGTGAACCAAATGAGCCAAAGGAAGGCGAGCACCTATTTTATTCACAGATGTGGGTGAAAGGCACCCCGTTGCACTTCATCATTGATAGCAGTATCCAAAATAAACTCATCTCATAAGAGGTCATCAAGCAGCTACCCCTGCCGACAACACCGCACCTGCAACATCTCTACACCATTGTATGGCTATGCCATGGAAGTGATCTCTGTATCAGCCAACAATGCCACCTGTCATACGACATCAAGCCCTTCAAAGATGAGGCATTGTGTGATGTTGCTCCTCTCGAAGTTTATAATGTTCTTTTGGGCCAACCTTATTTATGGAAATGTCATGTTGTATATGATTTTAGACCTCGCAATGTTATTATTACTTTGAAAAGGAAATTGTACAAGATACCTGAGGCAGTCCCACCTAGTGCTATTTCCTTGATCTTTGCCAAGCAATGTAGGAAGGTCAATTCTCAGACCGAAAAGTTTGTCTTCTTTGTGATTCGCTCTCAAAGTGATTAAATATTGTAGCCACATCCAAGGCCTCCGCAACCGACCTATCCACAAAGCATAAACAAGTGGATAAGATCATGGAATAATACACGTATATCTTCTCCTCACCTACCAAGGTACTTCTACACTGTCAGGTCAAGCATCCCATCAATCTAATCCCTCACACACCGCTACACAATGTGCTAGTCTACCTTCACTCTCTATTAGAGAATGAGGAGAAAAAGCGACAGATCTAAGAAATACTCCAAAAGAGGCACATCCATCCCATATCATCGCCTATTGGGAGCCCAAACGTGCTGGTGTAGAAGAAAGACGGGACCTGACGACTCTGCATTGATTATTGGGCCCTAAATAAAATCACATTCAGGAACTGCTACCCGATTCCCTGAATCTATGATCTCCTTGATCATATCAAGTAGGCCAAATACTTCAATAAGATTGATCTAAAGTCTGGCTACCACCAAGTCCCAATAGAACAAACAGATGTATGGAACACAACCTTCAAGTCAAAAGAAGGTATTTTTGAATGGTTGGTCATGCCCTTTGGTTTGACAAATGATCCAACAACTTTCATGAGGATGATGGACGATATCCCACGACCATTCACCAATAATTTTGTAGTGGTGTATCTGGATGAAATCCTCATCTACAACAAGACTTGGGCGGAACACTTGCAGCATATTCAGTAGGTTCTACACACTCTGTGGCAACACAATCTATATGCCAACTTGGAAAAATTCTCCTTCGACATGGATAGGGTCCAATACCTAAGCTACATTGTTGATCAACATGGTGTGTATGTGGATCCATCCAAGATCCACATCATCCATGACTGGCCAACCCCAACAACACTAACTAAGCTTTGAATCTTCCTAGGCCTTACCAATTTCTACCGCAGGGTCATGTTGGGATTCTCCCATATTGCATGGGCCCTCAGCTAAGTAATCAGGAGTGGTGGTAAGGAAAAATTTGTGTGGGGCTTGTCCCAACATCAAGCATTTGATGATTTGAAGCAACGCTTGTGCTCAACCCCAATAATTTCATTACCAGACCTACGAAAACCCTTTGAGATCGAGACAGATGCTTCAGACTATGTTGTGGGCACAATTCTCACTCAGCACGACTTCCCCATGGCTTATCATAGTGAGACACTATCAGATGTCTTCCGTAAGTACCTTACTCATAACAAAGAAATGTACTCCATTGTGAAATCCTTCCACTAGTGGAGACATTACATTCTTGGGAAGGAGACAGTCATCCACACTAATCATAAGCCACTGTAGTTCATGCAGACACAAGGAAAATTCAAGAATGGCCTCCATCAGAAGTGGTCCACATACTTGCAGCAGTTCCACCTCAACATCAAGTATAAAATAGGAAGTATCAACTGAGTCGTTGATTTCCTCAACCGACCTCTAGTTGCAACACTCACCACGTTGCTAGACTCTTGTGGCCACGAGACCTCTGAATGGCCCCACCTCTATGAGACATACCCTGACTTCGCCACCACCTACCAAATGTTGGGCGCAAACTCAGTTGTCGCTAATTTCCATCTTCAAGAAGGGTTGTTATGCCATCTAGGCCATCTCTGCGTTCCATCAAGCGAAGCAAATTTGGGAAGCCCTTTATAGTCAGGTGGCAGGACACTTCGGCGTCGAAAAGACAGTGGCAGTGCTGCAGAAAAATTTTGACTGATCGAAACTTCGATAGGATGTCAACATGTATATCAAGTCATGCATTGTCTATGTTATTCCCAAACCGAGCACTAAGAAACATGGTCTGTACACCGCTCTTCCTACTCTTGATAGGCCATGGGAATCCATCTCAATAGACTACATGTCGGGCCTTCCGTCCGCCAAGAGGAGAAACGACTTTTTTTTTGTGGTTTTTGATCGCTTTTCTAAGATGGCGATTATGGCCACCTGGAAGAAAAGCATCACAACAAAGGCCACTATCAAGATCTTCTTTGAACGCGTCTGGGTAAATTTTGGAATCCCACAAACCATTATTTCAGATTGGGACAGTTGGTTCCTCAACACATTCTGGTCGAGCCTCTGGTCACTGTTGGACACCAAGCTCACCAAATCCACTGCCTTCCACCCCCAGACAGATGGCCAAACCAAGGTCGTCAATCAGATGATCATCCATATCTCGTGCATGTACAATTCCAAGCACCCTTGCACATGGGATGAGAGTCTTCCATATGTTTAACACATCTACAATCGAGCCCTACATAGCTCAACTGACCACAACCCCTTTTAGGTGGGGTTGGGATTCCAACCATTGGGTCCTATGGATGTTTCACTACCCCTTGCAGCCACCCCGATCGACTCATCACCTGATCCAACTGAAGCTGGAAAATCCACCCAGTTCATTGAGTGAATCCAACACATCTGCCAACATGTTCAGGATATTTTATAGAAGTCCAATGCCAAGTATAAGCAACGCCATGATCAACAATGAGTGCCACATAAGTTTTAGGTGGGAGACAAAGTTTGGTTGCACTTGCAGAAAGAACGCCTTACAAGGCCCCATCAGAAGCTTCTCCCACTCTGTTATAGACCTTACACCATCACCAAGGTTGTGGGTGACATTGATTTTGAGATCAACATTCCCTCGTTCCTTGGCCTACACCCAGTGTTCAACATGGATCTCCTTCAACCTTATTTCCCACCATTATTAGACACCTTGGAGATAGAAGAATAATTGACACCAACAAAGCTCAACCCTCACTGCATGCAACAAGCATCCAGTGATCATATTTTGGACACATAGGTTAAGGGCACTTGCCAACAAAGGATTCATCTTTATCGAGTTGTCAAAGCAGGGTAGCTCTTGCACCAATGCAGGGGGCTCACCTGGGCCCAAATTCAGTAGAAATTTCCTCATCTTATGGGGGAATTCAAATAAATGGAGACCATTACTTCCTAAGGGGGGAGGATTGATCCAAATGGATGTCAGTCGCCTCCCACCTATTCCAACTGGCTCATTTTGGCAGTTTTCCAGTTTGGTAGTTTTTTCCTAGTTTTTCGGTCCCCGACTTTTGAGGTCGTTTTGAGGCCCTAAACAATGTTTTTAGGGCTCGCCACAGTCAAAGTGTGATTAGAGATAGAGTCTTTCGAAAACATGTGTATTCCTCGGATAGACCTTTCCAACGGGATATCGTGCACCTAAAACGAAGATCGTATGCAAAAGTTACGACCCCAAAAAGTTGATGTACTAACTTACCCCAACGGGGCCCACATGACTTTTGGCGCTTCATCTCCTAGGGTTAGGTTTTTGGATGTCTAGGGTTTTGACATTCCTATTTATTTTAAAAAGGATTGGAGAGCCTCATTGTAACCATGTTATTGGGAATGAGCGCAACCGTCACATCTCTTCTCAAAGATAAGTTGCCACCATTCTAACAAGCTTGTTTTCAGTCTGCATTTTACAGTTTCAACATATTTTTTTATTGAATAGAAATCAGTTTGATTGTATATATTTTATTGTTCCTTGTGCTTCTTTGCTAATCATATTACTAATTTGTATTCATTTTGTTCTTCTCATAAAATCTGGATCAGAGGAAGACATAGAGGGGGGATAGAAAGTGTGTGTTCGAAAGTGTGGGAGTGAGAGAGAGGAAGACAAAGAGGGGAGGTAGAGAGTGAGTGTGTTAGAGTGTGGGATGGAGAGAGAGGAATACATATAGGGGGGTAGAAAGTGTGTGTGGGAGGGAGAGAGAGAAAGCCATAGTAAGGAAGTAGAGAGAGTGTGTGAGAGGGAGAAAGAGGAAAATAGAGAAGGGGGTTGAGAGAGAGGTAAATGCAGGAGAGAGGGGTAGATGTAGGAGAGATAGAGGAGAGAAAGTGGCATAGGAGAGAGAGGGGGGGGGACGGGAGAGCAAGACAAAGAGGAGGGGTGGAGACAGAGAGTGAGAAGGATGAGAGGGAGAAAGAGAGGGGGGAGTAGAGAGAGGAAGGGAAGGAGAGAGGGAGACATAGAAGGGGGGTAGAGAGAGAATGAGAGGAAGGGGGTTATATAGAGGGAGACACAGAGGGGGAATAGAGAGAGAAAGAGGGGTAGAGATATTGAGACTGAGACTAACAAAGAGGAGAGAGAGAAAGGGTGGAAGAGAGAGGGGAGTGAGGGACAAAGGGGTGGAGAGAGAGAGAAAGAGAGAGAGGGTGTAAGAGTCTGATGCATGCCAAGGTAAAGTCTAGCTCTAGGTCTTTCCATGCCTTGTGATTTCTAAATCTTCCCATGTCTAAGTCTTACCATGTATAGGAGTGTGTGAGAGAGAGAGGGAGACAGACAAGGGAGGTAGAGAGGGAGAGTGAGAGTGAGATAGAGGGGGGGTAGATGTAGGAGAGGGAGGACAAAGATAGAGAAGGAAGGAATTGTTTTCTTAGGAGTGTGCATGTGTTCCTAGAGCGCATGCGTGTTTGTTTGAATTCAAATTTTTTCGGCCGGATTGAAAAGGTGTATGTTGACTTGGTTGGCTTGCATTTAGTTTCAGAATGACAAACCTAGTGGTTCGGTTTGCAAATTCATAAAAACCTCCATTTTTATGAATACCCCTCTATATTTTTGTCTTTAACGTTATTTTTCTATAGGCTAAACAATTCATTTGTTGACGAAATTATAGACATAGATCGAGTCGATTATGCATATTTCAAATATATAAATTTTTTTTTAAATTATTATTGTTTACTATTTTTGTCTTCACATATATCAAAATCCTAGAATACATACCCCTCTTATTTCTGCTATATTTTTTCTCGACTTAACCATTTCTCAAATGAGTTATATGTGACACTAGAGAAGACCGATACATACGATCTCAAAAAAAAAAATGTTTTGATCATGTTAAGACCCTTTTATCCCGCACGAACAAAAGACGTTGTAATTTCTATGTTGACTTTGATAATTTAAAAAAAAATATAAAATTAATATTAAAAATTTCCAAAAAACACATGGCACAAGAAAAATGGGTTCTCTACAAGTATTCAAGTTTTTGGAATGAAATTCCATCATTAAAACACTCAACACTTGCATGAACGAAAACAAAGACCATTATTTTGTTGGAAAAATAAGATACCACTTTTAGAAAAAATCAAATTTGACCTAGGTATTCACAATGTCTATGAATAAAAGTTGTATATTCGGAAAGCTAATTCAATTTCCTATGTTTCGTATTCTCACACCATGTTCCAATTCATTGTAAAAGTACCTTGACTAATCTCTCCAAGTTAACAGATTGTTATTTTACCAGGTTTGCATTGCCACTAACGCATCATGAGAGACCATCATTAGCTTGCACTCAGCCGCATGCAAATAAATTGAAGAAATTAAAAGTCAGTTGTCTCAAGAATTTGAGATGAAATATCTTGGTGAATCGCATTATTGTTTAGGACTTGAAGTTTGGAGGGAGCTTGGTAAGATACCAATTACACAAAGCAAATACACAAAGGAAATTCTTAAAAAGTTCCATATGAGTGAATGTAAGGCAATGCCAACTCCCTTAGAAAAAAATGCAAAGTTATATAGTGATGATACAACTAAAGAGGCGGATGGTACATTGTATTGTCAGTTGGTGGGAAGTTTAAACTATCTTACCACTACCAGACCAGACATAGCATAAGTTATACAATGATGATACGACTAAAGAGGTAGATGGTACATTGTATCTTCAGTTGGTGGGAAGTTTAAACTATCTTACCACTACCAGACCAGACATAACATAAGTTATACAGTGATGATACAACTAAAGAGGCAGATGGTACATTATATCTTCAGTTGGTGGGAAGTTTAAACTATCTTACCACTACCAGACCATACATAACATATTCAGTCGGCATACTTAGTCAGTTCATGGCTAAGCCTTATAAAAGCCACTGAAAAGCTGCAAAGAAAGTCCACTGATACATGAAAGGAACAATTAATTTTGGTATTATGTATACTAATGAATCTGATGTTGAGTTGACAAGTTTTTCTTAGTCATATTGGGCAAGGAATCCCGATGACAGAAGGTCTACCTCGGACTATGCATTCCATATAGGGTCGGGGGTCGTGTCGTAGAGTAGCAAGAAACAACCAATTGTTTCTTTCTTTGTCTTCCACAGAAGCTAAGTACAAAGCATTGACCAATGCTACCTATGAAGCAGTTTGGTTAAAAAGAATTCTTACAGATGTTGAAAAGAAGCAAAAAAGGACCAACAAACATTAATTGTGATAATCAAAGTGCTATCAAATTGGCACATAATCCAGTATATCATGCAAGATCAAAGCACTTTGTGAGAGAGAATATTGAGTCAAAAGAAATTGATTTGATTTATTGTAATACAAGTGATAATGTGGCTGATATATTTACCAACCTTTTTGAAAAACTCAAGTTTGAAATTTTTAGAAGCAAGTTAGGTGTTGTAGAAAATTCATTTCTCTATTAAGGGGGAATGTTGGAATAATGTTGAAATTAGAACATCTAGAATATTGTCAAAATAGAATGTTATTATTGCATTGTTCCAGTTTGTTGTAGGAGAGTTTTGTTTTAACTTGTGAGTGGTTTGAGATCTACAATTCTAAGAGATTGTTTAAAGTTTGTTGTTGAGCGTGTGAGCTATAAATGTAATCAATCTTTGATGATGAATTCAAGTTCCCTGAGTATCATTTTTGGCTATGTTAAATTACTCTCATTTTATCTATTTGCTTGAAATTTAGTCAAAAATTGTTGCATATATAGATTTGATTGATTAATTCTGTGTAATCCTAATCCTAGTGATCTAGTAGTTTTTCAGCTAATTCATTTATACATTCAAAAATGCAATTTAAATCATAAAAAAAAGTAATTTCATCCAGATTTATGTGTCCAATCAACAATGTTGCTGCTAGTTTGAACAAAACCACATCATCATCGTAATTGTTCTCACGCAAGACTGGGATTGATTCCTTCGGAGTCCTCTCAAATATAATTCCAACTGGTGGCTTTGGCTGTGGCTGCAAAGAAAGAGCACATGGGTTATATGGATCATTCCCAACATCACTATTGCCAGCAGAGCCCCATGTCAATTGCTGGAGACTGTTGTCTGAGAGACTGATATCTGAGTTTCTACAAATGTGGTATGCTCTGACAGAGACTCGTTGTTTGCAGTGTTGGTCAGACTAACGACGAGTTTCTCTCCCATCGAAGGAAGAAACTTCTGGTGGGT
>ML784447.1:832619-843300 GCA_009831015.1 Picea engelmannii
ATTTTTCAAACCAAAATGATTTCCTTGGTTTCATTTTCAACTTGCCTTTAGTACCCTTAGTGTTTTTCTGCTCTAAACGACTAAGGAGATGATTAATTTCACCAAAAAAAAGTATTTCAGTGTCATAAGAAATTACATATCCGTTGAAAATACATTTACCATGTGATATGAGCCAATACCCTTTCTTTTCATCATAGTATCTAATGAAAATACACTTCATACTTTTATTTTCCAACTTAATAGTCATTTTTTTCCTTAGGAACCAAGGCATAACATGTTGAGCCAAAAATTCCAAGATGATTTACTTTAGGTATAAAACCATATCGAGCTTCATAAGAAGTTTTCTCATCTAAATTCGATGTAGGTGCTCAATTTCTGAGATAAACTATAGTATGGATTTCTTTAGCGCAATATTTTATGCTTAACCCTTTGAACTACAACATAGATCTTTCCATGTCCATGACAGTTCTATTCATCCTTTCAGTGACTCCATTCTATTGTGGAATATAAGAATTTGTTAGTTGAAATAAATTCAGTTGAAATAAATTCTCCTTTGTTATCTTTTCTCAAAGTTGCAAATTTTTCTTTAGTTTCATTTTCAACCATGTATTGAAAATTTCTAAACTTTTCAAAAGCTTCAGACTTTGGTTTTAAAAAGTATACCAAAGTCATTCTAGTGTAGTCATCAATGAAAAACATGAGATATTGAGATCCACCTAAATAAGTTTCCATCGAACCACATATATCATTGTGAATCAACTGCAAATACTTTGTTGCTCGCCATGAGTTAGTTGAAAAAGCTTCTCACACTTAGCATTCTCTCTCTTGAAAGTTGGCAAACCCTTTACGAATTATTGGGACTTAAGTTTAATTAAGCTCTCAAAGTTTAAGTGACTAAACTGAAAACACCATAATCTGAATGGAGAAATTTCGAAATTGGTTGCTCTTGTAAATTCATGCTTTTTAGGGATAATTTTTCCTTTAATTTTTAGAAGCTTCCTATCTTCATATCCTATCATCATTGTTTAAGTTATCCTTTTCTGAATTGATCCTTACCAAACCATTTTGCATGAAGATTTGATGTCCAACTTGTTGAATTGAGACCAAGGATAACAAATTCTTCTTAAATGTAGGTACAAACCACACATTGGAAATCCATTTTTCACCAATTTTAAGAAGAAAGACTATGACTAGACCTTTTCCTTGAATGAGTTGTGCCATTAGCTAAATATATTGGATTTAATTTAATATCCTGGTAATTTAAAAAATAATCCATGTGAAAAGTCATATGTTGAGTAGATCACATGTCCAATATCCAATCATCTTCAAAAGAAGTTCTTAGTAGATTATGAGTATCATCTAATGTTTTTTAATCAACCTTCTATACTACAATAAAAACATATTGATATTGTTCATCCTAAAAATTCCGATCCTCTATTTATTGAGTTGATGTAAAAGACTTAGAATTTGATCTAAAATTTGAAGTTTATATAAACTTTGGCAATTGATCATTACTTGTTAAGCAATCTGATGCATAATTCCCCTTCCTTAAACATATTTTGCACTTTACTTGACTTAAAGTTTTTCCTATTCTAGGTTGTGCATTGGGAGGATCTTGATTACCTTGAAAAATCTATTGATTATTACATCCTCTACCTTGACTATGACTTGTTCCAGCACCTCAATTAGAAGATTGATTCTGATAATTCCCAAAATGTATTATACCTCTTTCTCTATACCTTTCAACTATATTTGAGCTAGTGAAAAGAAGATCCTCTCCAGATTGTATTTGTTGACCAAATAACTTACTATGTTGAGCCAATAGTTCACAAAGTGAATCAAAAGTTGTTGTTGATAATTTATCAGTGTTTTACATTTAGTTCTGATAAAGTGACTATAAGATGGAGGTAAGTCATTTATCAAAATAGAGATTAAAAAATGTCTTCAAGTTTAGAAAAGCCACCCTTGATTATTTCCTGATGTATGTTTTTTATCCTTGAAATATACTCTAACACATCATCACCATCAACTAATCTTTTTCTTAGCAACTTCATTTGCAAATCAACTCTTTGAGATGCAGGAGGAGTATCAAAAATCTTGTGAGATTGACTCCAAGCAAACCAAGTAGCAATCAAATTTTCAATACGAGCAAACATATGTTCAATTACAGAAGATCGAAGCTAAGTAAGAAGGAGCAGAATCAATGGGCTTGATAAGAGGAGAACCATCATCACAAATATCACGCCATAATTCATTATATATCAATGTGCTTTGCGTGTGGTGTTTTCAAGATTTGTAAATCTTGGGGGCCATACAACTTATATGAATAAATGAATAAATTAATTAAATTTGATATGTTTAGTTATGGTAGATTGCCTTGAAAAATGTGAAATTTGCAAGTAATCCAAAGAGGGATCACACCATAAAAGTAAGACAAAAGACACCCAAAAAAGATCACACACTCCACACAAAAAGACTACTTTTTAAAGGCTTGGCTTTTACCCACTAAAAATCTCGTTAAAAGGAGAAGTTGAAAGAGTTTTGCAGTAGATTCTTCCCAATCTCTTAGCTTCAAAAATACAAAAATTGAGATCTCCAAATCAAACTTTTCAAAATCTGATAGTCTTCAAGTGTAGAATGGCCTTTTTAATCTACACAAATGATAGAATGTGCCCCCCTTGCACTAGTGAAGTATTCAATTTCAAAAAACAATACATGAATCCTCAATGCTCCCACTTTCTTCTTAAAGACATTAAGCATATAGATTTTATGCATTTATCGAATCCATCCTCTACTTTTGAATATTTTGTTTTGTTTTAATTCATCAGGAATAATAATTCTTTTGGGAATCAATACCATGTGATAGCATATCGTGAAGAGCGCGAGAGCATATCCCCGTGGAGGGAAAATCATGGAGGGCATGCGTTGACATTGAGAGACTGAAATCGCTAAGGGTTTGATCGAGGATAGATGGCCGCTAAAAAGAAAACACAAATTGCTCATATATCAGCCTTAGTTGAGCAAGTCATTGTTGTTTCTCCCTTCCATATCCATATGGGTGTGATAGCGAGTTTAATCCGAGGAGAAATCTGAAAATGAAAATTTTTGAAAATTTTTCCATGAAAATGAACTCCATAATGAGCATTGGAGCCAAGAATGCCTCGAACAAGGAAGGCCTTGAAAGTGTGACTGCATTAAAGGTACATATTTCTTAATAATAAAATTGATTATTATTTCTTTACTATTTACATGCAATATATGTGTATCACTTTGTTTTCCTTTTCTTTTTATATTATGGCAAAGTAAGGCTTAAAAAATAAAAATATGTTGAGATACTACCATTTTTTTGGGGTAATAATTTGTTTCTTGCTTGGAGTCTTTGTTAAATTTGGAGCAACCGTTGTAACCTATTTTTTATTGGTTGTTAAAGTAAGTTTAAACATTGTTGTATGGTGTATCTTTATATTTTTGTATAAATTTAGATTCATTGTAATTGTACCACATGTTAGAGTATTATTAGTCCTTGTCGAAGGCGCAGAGGGACTATAGCGATCGATAATTTGTTGACTTCATCTTAATATGTCATTTGACTATAAATTTTCACATCATCTGTATTGTTCGTACTATAGAAGTAAAAATATTATTTTTTATATAAAAAAAAACTTATATGTCATCGTCTCATTGGAGAATACATTCGAGGTCTTATTGCCAGTTTCGTTGTTCCCAATGTTGTAAATGTGTAGATATCCAAATTTTTGAGCTTAGACGCTCCTTTTTAATTTTTATTACATTTTTACTGAAATGTTTACAAACCGAAAGTTCTGAGAATGGACGTTGTTTTTTAATGTTTATTTTATTATTGGTCCATGCCGAATGCGTAGAGGGACTATAGTGATCGCATATTAATATGTCCTTTTATTATTATTATTATTATTAGTCCTTTGTATTTGTATTGAAATGTTTGCATACCAAAGGTTTAGATCATTGACATTTTTTTTGAGGTGCTTGAATAGGCATGCCAACTTAAATGTTTACAAGTGCAAGGTCCTGAAAAAACCTTGACAGTTTAAATGTTTTCTTACCGCGAGGCCCTTAGAAATCCTGATAGCCTTAAATTTTCACCTAAATAGGCTTCTTGGAGTACATTTTTCCTCGAAATTTTCCATACAATGTTGCAGTGAATTTGGACAATATTGTTGTCCACCACTAGTTGAATAGGCATTGTATGTTTCATACTCCTTCTAGGCTTAGTATGCAATTTCACCATCGTTGAAGCTACATACATTGTTTACTGGTTCGGTGGGTGCTTCTTCTTCGCTGGTTCGTCGGTTACTGCTTGTTGTTATTTGGTTCAACTTTGCAAGGTTGGGGACCTGCGCTTGCGGTTGGACATGTTGGTGTTTGTTGCTTGCTTTTGTTTACTTCAACTTTTCAGGGTTGGGGTCTTGCATTCGTTGTTAGATTTGGTTTGTTTTTACTTTGCGGGGTCTAGGTGTTGCACCCATAATTCTACCTATGCTTATGTCGTCCATTGTTTCAGAATAAGTTTTGATGCCATAATTTCATTTTCTATTCCTTCTTTGTTGTTCAGTGTTTGCAGTTTGCAAGTAAGAATGTTTGTTTATTTCTAATGGCATGCTCGGCATATGTTTCTAGTTCCTTTTGTGCTTCAACTGCAATTTGGTAATCGTTGGAGATACATATGTTGTTTACTGGTTCGATGGTTTTTGCTTGTTTGTTGGTTCGTTGGTTCGTCGGTTGTTGGTTGTTGTTTTTTGGCTCAAGTTTACGAGTTTGGGGCCCTCAGGCTGCATTTGGGCCTATTCGTGCTTTCTCGTTGCTTTGGTGCTTGTTGTTTTCTTTTGTTTACTTCGGCTTTGCAGGGTTGGGGTCCTGTGCCGCAAGTTGGAGCTGTTTTTTTTTTTTTGGTGCTTTGCGGTGTTCAGGTCCTACACTTGCGAGTGGACCTGCGCTTGTGTTGTTTGTCGTGTCTGGCGAGGTCGAGATCTGGCACTTGTTCCGTGCCCCCCTGTTCTACTGTGAAATTTTGTTGATACTTCAGTGTTGACATGATACAAAATAGTGGCATAAGAAATAATTGGACAACTGCTTGTGCAATTAGAATATCCGTTGTATTTTTGTTAAAATTAAACATGTGCAAAACGCACTTATTAACCATATATGGTGATCCGAAATCGGATTCAGAAGCCTGTCAGGGCATGAAAAATGCTCAAAAATGAAAGTGCTCGGAATCCGACGAAACCAACACCATTGCGTCTGTCTCATCTTCCTGATTCCCGTGGTATAATTTTTTTGTCAAACGGAGTCCATATGGAGAAGATATCGCATTCTGTCTGCCCAGCCAAACAGGCAAAATTTTGGATGCTGACTGTACTAGTCCGTACAGGACATGTGTCAGTCCGTACAGGACACGTGTTAGGTCCGTACGATGACACATGGCAGGTCCGTATAGGACACGTGGCAGCCTCCGGCAGTGACACGTGTCAGTTTGATTTGGCATTTTTGGCGCGTAGTTGGACCAATCCTAAAGTGACACGTGTCACCACTGGAAGGGTGACACGTGGCACAGTGACGTCAGCAGCTGATGTGGCAGGCTGACAGAGCGGACGACAGGGCTGAAAGAGCAGTGACGCGTGGCAGTACGGCAGACGACGTGGGCCAATCAACAAGTGACACGTGTCATGGTTCGGTTGGTTGGTAAGGGTGCCACGTGGCCCAGTCGTGGGCTACCATGTGGCACCCCGTCATTGGTTTATGGTTTTGTTCAAAATATGGTTATGTCACCGGGAATCGAATGCTCGACCTCCCGTCGGGCGTAAGGACTGGCAGGGCTGGGCTAGCCACCCGCCCGGCCGGTGTTTCTTATTAACATAACGACATATTTTATATTTAATTTGATATAAAAGTTTAAACGGGCGGGAAAAGGGCCGGGGCTTAGCCCCAGCCCTCGGCGCCACCACATAACCGTTCAACATGACCTTGGCGCGGAGTTTGTATACACATTGACCCCGGTTATATGCATTGTATGTGACCCGTGGTGCTTGTGAAACGGAGCACGGGTTTTATGTTTAAGCCCTCGACGCATTACATATGACTCCACCGTGGAACCCGGGGCGCGGAGTTGGTTGGCGGTTACCACAATGGTTAGCGCGGGAGTCAACATATGGTGTAGTTACCACCGTTATATCGACAGTTGTATGGTTGTTTGCGCGCGGTTATGGGTTAAGTCCGGGCGGTTATATGTATAGCCTGTGGTCCCGTGGATACACCAATGAAACCAGGGGTTAGCGCAAACGAAGGGGGCCAGCGCTTACCCTATCGGCTAGCGCATGGCCATATGGCTGTCATGTGACCAAGAGCGCGCCTATTGGGGGGCTGCGCCTGGTATATAACTATATTATATAGTTTAAAGTGGTTTTTTAACCAACTTTGGGTTTTTATTGTTAATTAAAGCCTTTTTAATGTAATTAACTCATTTTTGGGAGTTATTGGGCATTTTTAGAGCCTAAATTCGTGGAGGAAGTTGGAGATGGATAACCAACTTCCCCACTATTTAACCAATTCCATTTTGAGGCCATGGGGACAGCTTTTTGACAGCTTTTGGATGGTTTTTGAGAGAAGAGATGCTGAGGAAAAGCCAAGTCAAAGCCAGTTTGAGGCAGGGAAGCTGTTGAGGAGGAGATGCTGTCGGACGATTTCTGAGAGCTCCGGACATCCGTTTCAGGTGCCGTCTTTTGTGCAAGATTCTAGAGATCTGGGTGAACATGACCAATCAGTCTGGAACCCATCGACATTGTAATGATGTACCATTAAGCTATCGAAAAGAAATAAAGAAGCCTACCCCACAGAGAAAAGGCCCGGAGACGTACGCAAAGTTGTGTCGAAATCCGTTATCAACCTGTGTATTATGGTTTGCTGTTTTTCATTGCATTTCAGATCTGCAATTATGTTAATGGCTATATAATTCCTTTTCTTTTCTCGTTCTTTCGTTAAGTTTCCCAATGGTCAATTAATTCATGCAAATAAAAACTCAACCATAAGTCATTCGAAAAATCCTGACGGATCAAGTGGTATCAGAGCTAGTTGATGTTTGGAATTGAGTTTTGATGTTAGCCAGGGAAGAGAATATCTCAAGGAGGAAAATGGCATCTACAGGAGGACTTTCTCAAGACGAGAAGAAGTTCAGAGATTCGGTGTTTTCCATGGCCGAGATGGTGAAGGTGTTGTATGAAGACTACTTGGAACGAAAGAGCACGGTTCAAGTGAAAGCTTCAAAGAACAACAAAGGAAAAGAAGGATTGAAGGAAGTGCCTTCTACATCTGTTTCAGAAAACACATCTGAGGTATGCAGTGAAGGTTCCTCATCAAATTTTCCTCATTCACATCAAGTTGGTTTTGGTGAATTCGAAAAACACACAAAAAGTGTAGGTTTGAGAATCCTAACCAAGATGGGTTATGAAAAAGGAAAGGGCCTCGGATGTAGAGGTCAAGGCATTGTAAATCCTATTGAGGTTGACGAAAGGCCTTGATACTTAGGATTGGGATATGGCAAAGGGGATCTTGGAGAGTCTTCCAAGATAGGTTCCAAAACTTCGGAAGCAAGTAAAGCTTCAAATGGCCGACTTAAGACATTGCAAGAACACTTCACAAAAGGAAATGGTGCATCACTTCAGGGTTGTGGTAGTGAATGCAAGTCGTCTCCAAAGAAAAATGAAGATCATCATGGAAGGTATAATGGTCATGTTTTTATTAATTCTCCTTTTGATTATAACAAGCATAATCAAGTAAACCGGAACTTGTGGAAACTTTATCCATGTACTTATTGTCATTTACCTAAGCATTGTGTTGCCAAGTGTTGGAAGAGACAAACTTTGTACAGGAAACCTATGTCGACCAGGAAGGAAACGTGACGTAAAGGCTCAAGTCCACAATGAAAGAAAGAGAAGGTGAAACAGGTCTGGATGCCAAAAACTCATTGTACATTTTGCAGCAAGAGTGGACATCAAAAGGCTAGTTGTTGGAAGCTTAATCCAGAGCTTCGTCCAAGGGAGGACAAAAGAATTCTGCATGTACCCACGAAGGAGGAAGGATTACCAGCGGAGCAAGAGGAACAACGTGAAGGAAAGAAAGCAGTCACTTGGTTCTGCCAGAAGTGGATGTCTCAACTTCATTGTATTTTGCTTCCATTAATGTAATCGGATCCAGAGCAAGCCGGGTGGCCTATCCCGAGCTTGTTGAAGTGGTCAGTAACCTTTTGGGGACCAAAAGGTCTTATTGTTGGGAGGTGTGATCCGAAATCGGATTCAGAAGCCTGTCAGGGCATGAAAAATGCTCAAAAATGAAAGTGCTCGGAATTTGATGAAACCAACACCATTACGTCCGTCTCGTCTTCCTGATTTCGGTGGTATAATGTTTTTGTCAAACAGAGTCTGTATGGAGAAGATATCGCATTCTGTCCGCCAAGCCAAACAGGCAAAATTTTGGATGCTGACTGTACCTGTTCGTACAGTCCGTACAGGACATTTGTCAGTCCGTACAGGACACGTGTTAGGTCCGTACGATGACACGTGGCAGGTCCGTACAGGACACGTGGCAGCCTCCGACAGTGACACGTGTCAAGCTAATTTGGCATTTTTGGCGCGCGGTTGGACCAATCCTAAAGTGACATGTGTCACCACTGGAAGGGTGACACGTGGCACGGGTGATGTCAGCAGCTCACGTGGCAGGCTGACAAAGCGTACGGCAGGGCTGACAGAGCAGTGACGCGTGGAAGTACGGCAGACAACGTGGGCCAATCAGCAAGTGACACGTGTCATGGTTCGGTTGGTTGGTAAGGGTGCCACGTGGCCCAGTCGTGGGCTGCCACGTGGCACCCCGTCATTGGTTTATGGTTTTGTTCAAAATATGGTTATGTCACCGGGAATCGAATGCTCGACCTCCCATCGGGCGTAAGGACTGGCAGGGCTGGGCTAGCCACCCGCCCAGCCGGTGTTTCTTATTAACATAACGACATATTTTATATTTAATTTGATATAAAAGTTTAAACGGGCAGGAAAAGGGTCGGGGCTTAGCCCCAGCCCTCGGCGCCACCACATAACCGTTCAACATGACCTTGGCACGGAGTTTGTATACACATTGACCCCGGTTATATGCATTGTATGTGACCCGTGGTGCTTGTGAAACGGAGCACGGGTTTTATGTTTAAGCCCTCGGTGCATTACATATGACTCCACCGTGGAACCTGGGGCGCGGAGTTGGTTGGCAGTTACCACAACGGTTAGTGCGGGAGTCAACATATGGCGCGGTTACCACCGTTATATCGACAGTTGTATGGTTGTTTGCGCGCAGTTATGGGTTAAGTGCGGGCGGTTATATGTATAGCCTGTGGTCCCATGGATACACCAATGAAACCAGGGGTTAGCGCAAACGAAGGGGGCCAGTGCTTAGCCTATCGGCTAGCGCATGGCCATATGGTTGTCATGTGACCAAGAGCGAGCCTATTGGGGGGGTGCACCTGGTATATAACTATATTATATAGTTTAAAGTGGTTTTTTAACCAACTTTGGGTTTTTATTGTTAACTAAAGCCTTTTTAATGTAATTAACTCATTTTTGGGAGTTATTGGGCATTTTTAGAGCCTAAATTCGTGGAGGAAGTTGGAGATGGATAACCAACTTCCCCACTATTTAACCAAGGCCATTTTGAGGCCATGGGGACAACTTTTTGACAGCTTTTGGACGGTTTTTGAGAGCAGAGATGCTGAGGAAAAGCCAAGTCAAAGCCAGTTTGAGGCAGGGAAGCTGTTGAGGAGGAGATGTTGTCGGACGATTTCTGAGAGCTCCGGACATCCGTTTCAGGTGCCGTATTTTGTGCAAGATTCTAGAGATCTGGGGGAACATGACCAGATCAGTCTGGAAGCCATCGACATTGTAATGATGTACCATTAAGCTTTCGAAAAGAAATAAAGAATCCTACCCCAGAGACAAAAGGCCCGGAGACGTAGGCAAAGTTGTGTCGAACTCCGTTATCAACTTGTGTATTATGGTTTGTTGTTTTTCATTGCATTTCAGATCTGCAATTATGTTAATGGTTGTATAATTCCTTTTCTTTTCTTGTTCTTTCGTTAAGTTTCCCAATGGTCAATTAATTCATGCAAATAAAAACTCAACCATAAGTCATTCGAAAAATCCTGACGGATCAAGTGGTATCAGAGCTAGTTGATGTTTGGAATTGAGTTTTGCATGCTAGCCCGGGAAGAGCACATCTCAAGGAGGAAAATGGCATCTACAGGAGGAATTTCTCAAGACGAGAACAAGTTCAGAGATTCGGTGTTTTCCATGGCCGAGATGGTGAAGGTGTTGTATGAAGACTACTTGGAACGAAAGAGCACGGTTCAAGTGAAAGCTTCAAAGAATAACAAAGGAAAAGAAGGATTGAAGGAAGTGCCTTCTACATCTGTTTCAGAAAACACATCTGAGGTATGCAGTGAAGGTTCCTCATCAAATTTTCCTCATTCACATCAAGTTGGTTTTGGTGAATTCGAAAAACACACAAAAGGTGTAGGTTTGAGAATCCTAACCAAGATGGGTTATGAAAAAGGAAAGGGCCTTGGATGTAGAGGTCAAGGCATTGTAAATCCTATTGAGGTTGAGGAAAGGCC
>ML784447.1:866017-876815 GCA_009831015.1 Picea engelmannii
CACATGCTGATGCTTTGAGTAAGCTTTGGCATGAAATATTTGGACATCTCAACTACAGATATCCGCAGCAGTTAAGTACCCAAAAATTGGTGCTTGGTCTTCCTAAAGTTTCTTGTACTGATGGAGTTTGTCCAGGTTGTGTCCTTGGAAAACAACATCAAGATCCTTTTCCTAAAGGAAAAGCTTTAGGAATTGCAGATTGATTTTTACAAGACCATGTAATAGGTGTGAAGTTGAGTATCGTGCTGCAGTTCTTGCAATTCAGGAGGTTCTTTGGCTTCAAAAAATCCTTACAGAGTTTGGCATTCAGCAGGATCGTCCCACCACTCTTTGGTGTGATAATCAGAGTGCCATACACATCTCTCGCAACCCAGTGGAACATCAACGGACCAAACACATTGAGATCCTCACCAACTCATCCAAGATGGTGTTCTCAATCTGGAGTATTTGCCTACTGAAGCGCAAGTTGCTGACATATTCACTAAACCTTTGGCATCACCTCGCTTTCTACAACTACGATTGATGCTTGGGGTTAAAGAAGTTATCTCTGGGGGGTTACCTTAAGACCTCCTATTTTTTGTTGTTTTTCTCTCTTTAGGGGAGGAGTTTTTTTTCCTACGGGTTTTCTCCTTTTCTCCACTTATGAGAGTTTGTATTGGATACATTAGTAAGCTCGTATCCATGATTCATATATATATATTTTTTTTACTTCCCTAAGTTGCACTTATAGGGGGGTGTTGATGTATAAGTTTACTTAGGATAGGTAGGTCATGTCATCCTTTTTTTGGTTGTTTATGGATAATCACCATTTGCTTCTTTGACTTATACCATCCATCTACTTGTCTCATTACTTCATGAGAGAGTTATCCATCTACCTTCATCTACCTTCATCAATGTTGTCTCCTCTCAGCCTATTATAAATAGAGGAGCTCTTCAATGTAATCAGCAAGCAAATCTAATAGATCATTCTCTCCTTTGTAGAAGGTTATTGGTCTTTGCAGTTATCTTGTTGTGCCTGTGATATTGTATTTTCTCAATATCTACAGAGTAGATCACATGTCCAATATCCAATCATCTTCAAAAGAAGTTCTTAGTAGATTATGAGTATCATCTAATGTTTTTGAATCAACCTTCTATACTACAATAAAAACATATTGATATTGTTCATCCTAAAAATTCTAATCCTCTACATATTGAGTTGATGTAATAGACTTAGAATTTGATCTAAAATTTGAAGTTTATATAAACTTTGGCAATTGATCATTACTTGTTAAGCAATCTGATGCATAATTCCCCTTCCTTAAACATATTTTGCACTTTACTTGACTTAATTTTTTTCCTGTTCTAGGTTGTGCATTGGGAGGATCTTGATTATCTTGAAAAACCTATTGATTATTACATCCTCTACCTTGACTACGACCTATTCCAGCACCTCAATTAGAAGATTGATTCTGATAATTCCCAAAATGTATTATACCTCTTCCTCTATACCTTTCAACTATATTTGAGCTAGTGAAAAGAAGATCCTCTCCAGATTGTATTTGTTGACCAAATAACTTACTATGTTGAGCCAATAGTTCACAAAGTGAATCAAAAGTTGTTGTTGATAATTTATCAGTGATTTACATTTAGTTTTGATAAAGTGACTATAAGATGGAGGTAAGTCATTTATCAAAATAGAGATTAAAAAATGCCTTCAAGTTTAGAAAAGCCACTCTTTACGATTTCCTGATATATGTTTTTTATCCTTGAAATATACTCTAACACATCATCACCATCAACTAATCTTTTTCTTAGCAACTTCATTTGCAAATCAACTCTTTGAGATGTAGGAGGAGTATCAAAAATCTTGTGAGATTGACTCCAAGCAAACCAAGTAGCAATCGAATTTTCAATACGAGCAAACATATGTTCAATTACAGAAGATCGAAGCTAAATAAGAAGGATCAAAATCAATGGGCTTGATAAGAGGAGAACCATCATCACAAATATCACGCCATAATTCATTATATATCAATGTGCTTTGCATGTGGTGTTTTCAAGATTTGTAGATCTTGGGGGCCATACAACTTATATGAATAAATGAATAAATTGATTAAATTTGATATGTTTAGTTATGGTAGATTGCCTTGAAAAATGTGAAATTTGCAAGTAATCCAAAGAAGGATCACACCATAAAAGTAAGACAAAAGACACCAAAAAAAGATCACACACTCCACACAAAAAGACTACTTTTTAAGGGCTTGGCGTTTACCCACTAAAAATCTCATTAGGAGTTTTGCACTATATTCTTCTCAATCTCTTAGCTCTTCTCCATCTCTTAGCTTCAAAAATACAAAAATTGAGATCTCCAAATCAAACTTTTCAAAATTTGATAGTCTTCAAGTGTAGAATGGCCTTTTTAATCTACACAAATGATAGAATGTGCCCACTTGCACTAGTGAAGTATTCAATTTCAAAAAACCATACATGAATCCTTAATACTCCCACTTTCTTCTTAAAGACATTAAGCATATAGATTTTATGCATTTATCCAATCCATCCTCTACTTTTGAATATTTTGTTTTGTTTTAAATCATCAGGAATAATAATTCTTTTGGGAATCAATTACCATGTGATAGCATATAGTGAAGAGCGCGAGAGCATATCCCCGTGGAGGGGAAAACATGGAGGGCATGCGTTGACATTGAGAGATTGAAATCGCTAAGGGTTTGATCGAGGATACATGTCCGCAAAAAAGAAAACACAAATTGCTCATATATCAGCCTTAGTTGAGCAAATCATTGTTGTTTCTCCCTTCCATATCCATATGGGTGTGATAGCAAGTTTAATCCGAGGAGAAACCTGAAAATGAAAAATTTTGAAATTTTTTCCATGAAAATGAACTCAATAATGAGCATTGGAGCCAAGAATGCCTCGAACAAGCAAGGCCTTGAAAGTGTGACTGCATTAAAGGTACATATTTCTTACTAATAAAATTGATTATTATTTCTTTACTATTTACCTGCAATATATGTGTATCACTTTGTTTTCCTTTTCTTTTTATATTATGGCAAAGTAAGGCTTAAAAAATAAAAATATGTTGAGATACTACCATCTTTTTGGGTAATAATTTGTTTCTTGCTTGGAGTCTTTGTTAAACTTGGAGCAATCGTTGTAACCTATCATTTATTGGTGGTTAAAGTAAGCCTAAACATTGTTGTATGGTGTATTTTTATATTTTTGTATAAATTTAGATTCATTGTAATTGTATCACATGTTAGAGTATTATTAGTCCTTGTCGAAGGTGCAGAGGGACTATAGTGATCGATAATTCGTTGACTTCATATTAATATGTCATTTGACTATAAATTTTCGCATCATCTGTATTGTTCGTACTATAGAAGTAAAAACATTATTTTATATATATAAAAAAACTTATATGTGATCATCTCATTGGAAAATACATTCGAGGTCTTATTGCCGGTTTCGTTGTTCCCAATGTTGTAAATGTGTAGATATCCAAATTTTTGAGCTTAGACGCTCCTTTTTAATTTTTATTACATTTTTACTGAAATGTTTACAAACCGAAAGTTCTAAGAATGGACGTTGTTTTTTAATGTTTATTTTATTATTGGTCTCTGTCGAATGCGTAGAGGGACTATAGTGATCGCATATTAATATGTCCTTTTACTACTATTATTATTATTAGTCCTTTGTATTTGTATTGAAATGTTTGCATACCAAAGGTTTAGATCATTGACACTTTTTTTGAGGTGCTTGAATAGGCCTGACAGCTTAAATGTTTACATAGTGCAAGGTCTTGAAACAACCTTGACAGCTTAAATGTTTTCATACCACGAGGCCCTTAGACAACCTGATAGCCTTAAATTTTCACCTAAATAGGCTTCTCAGAGTACATTTTTCCTCAAAATTTTCCATACTATGTTGCAGTGAATTTGGACAATATTGTTGTCCACCACCAGTTGAATAGGCATTGTATGTTTCATACTCCTTCTAGGCTTGGAATGCAATTTCTTCATCGTTGAAGCTACATACATTGTTTACTGGTTCGGTGGGTGCTTCTTCTTCTTTGGTTCGTTGGTTGCGGCTTGTTGTTGTTTGGTTCAACTTTGAAAGGTTGGGGACCTGCGCTTGCAGTTGGACATGTTGTTGTTTGTTGCTTGCTTTTGTTTACTTCAACTTTTCAGGGTTGGGGTCCTGCATTCATTGTTGGATCTGGTTTGCTTTTACTTTGCGGGGTCTAGGTGTTGCACCCACAATTCTACCTACGCTTCTATCGTCCATTGTTTCAAAATAAGTTTCGATGCCATAATTTCATTTTCTATTCCTTCTTTGTTGTTCAGTGTTTGCAGTTTGCAAGTAAGAATGTTTGCTTATTTCTAATGGCATGCTCGGCATATGTTTCTGGTTCCTTCTATGCTTCGACTCCAGTTTGGTAATCATTGGAGATACATATGTTGTTTACTGGTTCGATGGTTTTTGCTTGTTCATTGGTTCGTCGGTTGCTGGTTGTTGTTTTTTGGCTCAAGTTTATGAGTTTGGGGCCCTCGGGATGCATTTGGGACTGTTCATGCTTTCTTGTTGGTTTGGTGCTTGTTGTTTTCTTTTGTTTACTTGGGCTTTGCAGGGTTGGGGTCCTGTGCCGAAAGTTGGAGCTGTTTTTTTTTTTTTGGCGCTTTGCGGTGTTCAGGTCCTGCACCTGCGAGTGGACCTGCGCTTGTGTTGTTTGACGTGTCTAGCGAGGTCGAGATCTGGTGCATGTTCCATGCCTGCCTGTTCTGCTGTGAAATTTTGTTGATACTTCAGTGTTGACATGATACAAAATAGTGTCATAAGAAATAATTGGACAACTGCATGTGCAATTACAATATCCGTTGTATTTTTGTTAAAATAAAACATGTGCAAAACACACTTATTAACCATATATGGTTAAATTTTCCCATATCACAATACAACTTCTTTATCCTCTACAGAGACTGGTCTGACCATGATACAATTTTTCTTGTACTTGAGATATGATATGTACACCAAAGATACTGCAAAATTATATTTCCATGTCTTGAAGCATATCTGGATACTTTGCCATAGAAAACCAAAATCATTTAGCTATGGCCATGCAATTTCTTACAATTTTGTGGCTTGTAATATATTTTGGGCAGGGAAAAACTTTATATATTTACAACCATGGATGGAGAAAACCAAAGGTTCGTGTTTCTAACTATCTTTTATTCTATTCGTTGATTCTCATTTACTATATGTACATATTACTTGTTCTCCGCTGCATACCAGCTTCCATTCATGTTCATTGTATTTTGTGTGTTCCCACATTCAAACAAACATAATAGCTGGAGAAAATGAAGGAGTCTTAACTGCAGCGGTGGAAGAGGAGATACAAAGGTACATGCTTGTACTATTATTTCATATTCCATTGTTTTGTATTTCATTTATTGTCTGTATATGTTTTCACCTAGTTTATTGTATGTAGGTATTGCGTACCTCCCTACATAATAACTTATCTTCATGTCCTTTGTATTTCCTGTGCCGCTATATTGAAAAAATTCGAACTCTCTTTAATTTTTTTTACATGTCTTCCTGCATACTAACTTCCTCCATATCCATTGTATTTTTCCTGCATTGCTACATTTAAATAAACATAGTGGTTGGAGAGGATGATGGATTGTTTGGCGTGAATGTAGAGGTGGAGTTACAGAGGTGAACACATGTACTCTTATTTCATATTCCAGTGTTTAGTATTTCATTTATTGTCTATGTATTTGTTCTACTTGTTCTACTCCTTTGCACCTTTTTTACTCTATGTATATACTACGTATCTTTCTGCTTATTCTCATGTGAATTGTATTCTCTTTGCTGCTACATTGAAATAAATAGAACTGTATTTATTTCTTTTACATGCCTTTCTGCATACTAACTTTCCTTCATGTGCATTGTATGTTCGGCGTTGCTACCTTGAAAGGAACACATTGGTTGGACAAGAAGATGAATTCTTATATGCGACAGCAGAGGGGTCTGTGGTACAATCTTCGAAAAGCTATACCAACTATGCTAGTAAATTAAACATACAAAATGGGTGGGGGCATATAATATTGGACTAGAAAACGATGATTTGGAAACAATGGGCCTTTGTGCCCTCCCCATTTCTAATTTTTCTATTTTCTATTATCCCTTTTGCTTTCTGATTACTCTTCTTAGTCGTCTTTCTAAAAATGCCTTGTTGTGTGGGTTGGCGGACTCATGGGTTCACATTTATGGTCATGCTTCTACCTTATTCCATACTTACCCACTTTGTCGATAGCGGGTGTCGTTCTGGTGGGTTCAAGATTTCTCCCCTGGCTTTAGAGGTTCCACGATATACAGATTGGTCATCGTACCCCACCATCATGCCCTATTTACTGTTACACATTTTTTCAGTCAAAAAATATGAGGCATAAAATTTGACCCTCGGGTCCTCATGTTTCTTGAGTATCCCTTGACACCCTATTCCGTATTCCATCTCCTTCGACCCTGCATGTGACATTAAGAACAATTATGGAAAATATACAATGCATATGTTTGTTTAGTCCTTCTGATGTTCATCTACACATGCTTGCATTAGAAAAAGTTGGACTAGTGACATGGCCATGAGCAGTCAATCATCCCAAATATCAGTAGACCGACAAGGCCAAAGGTAAAGATGCATACATTATATTCCTCATATGTTTACCAAAAAAATATCCTCAACTATTTATTCATCTATGGCATGGTGAATATGTTGATGTCATCTGCAACACATACTTTGCAATTCACAAGAAGTATCAACAAGTGCAAGCGAGACACCAAACATAGCGCATGTTCCGCAGACTAAGAGGTCTGGTTGCAAAACTCTAGCTCCGTAGTTCATCCAAGTTGTGTGTCTACTTGTACATTTATGCCAGGAAAAAAATAAAACAAAAAAATTAATGCACACTACCATTCACATTACTTTTCCTGTTCAAAACATGTCACCGGGTCTAAACTTGTAATGCCCAAAATACTATCAATAGAGGGCTTGAACAGTCGCCGAACTGGAAAAGTGGTCATCGGGAACATAATGGTCGTCTATAACACCTACTTGGACAAGGAAAACAAAACTAGATCCATTATGCATGCTGACATGACATACAAGGAGGCCCTTATGACAGTCACACTGACTATTCCTACGCAACTTGTCCAGAAACATGCATAAAAGATATTGCCAGGTAATGGGATATCCATTACAAATTTTAATATATTTCCCAAAACAGTATATGACCATGGTGATTGTGATAAGATTATATCGTTCAACGAAACAAGTATTGTGGAAAAAATTCCCGCTATTTGTTCAGAATATCATTTTGTCCCGGACACAATTATCAGCCAACTTACACAGAGAAACGACATTTACCCAATCAAAACGATTGGCGCGACTGTCACACTCGCGAGAAAACTTGGCTCGCAACACATTCTCCATATAAAAGATGGAGAGTCAGACAACGACAAGGCAATGGTATCGTTCTCCATATTCAGTTTTGTTCTTTACTTTCACATGTCCATGTATCTCGGTTAAGTTACACACATATTGCATTGTTCCATGTTGCAGCTACAATTGTTCGACAACTATTCAAATTTGTTTACGTCAATGGAACAACAATTGCATAAAGGGCAATTTCCACTTATGCTCTTCAAAAATATAACAAAGAAAATAGATGTTAAATAAAGAATCTTTTGCGCAACCCAACCAACATTTGTAACAGAATTGCGAGCAGACATAGTACAGGATCTCGAGAAACTAACTAGCTCTACAATTGTTGTGCGTATACATCTACATATTCATCCTCACTTTGCTCATACAAATTCCCTTCATCAAATTTCTGCAGTTTTTTTTTTTTGTGTGCAGTTGTATATTATATTGTTCAATATATTAACTGTTATGCTCACGTTTCCGGGTTGAAGGTGTTTTGGTTGCAGCGAATGCGTACTCGAACCCCTTTGAGCATGTATGTGTGAAATGCAACTCTCCTACTACTTCTTCTTCTTTCATAAGTTATGATACAATTGATTGTCTGCGATGCAGTAAAAAATTTCCATACATATATAGACATTGCTTCAATGTTGCCATCTAAACCGTGGGCAACACAACCGTACATTGTACAATTACACAGCCTATGTTACAAGATGTTCTCCCTGGGTTAGCAGAATTATCATATGAAGCATACCTACAGAAAAAGGAAAACAGTGTCTACATGTTGCGCGACTTTTGGATACATAGCAAATTTACCTTAAATGAGTACAATGCAATATTGCATATCGACTGATACAAAAAAAAAAAATCATATTAAGCTTTGGCAAGAAACGAAAATATCTCATTTATTTCTGTAATTTTTCTTCAACACCCAAGTGAATGTTCGCTGGACTCGATTTCTTTGGAGTTTACATCTATAGCTATAAAATTCTCTTTCCAAATATTTTGTCTCTTCTTGTGCACTTGAAACAACAAGGGGAATCTAACTGCAAAAGCAATCGATGTTGTTATTTTGATTTTTTTTGCATCTCCCAGTAATAATTTTGCATATTTGTTGCGGTGTGAAAAAAAAATGGTGGTTGGTTGTGGCTTTGTTGGAGGAGTCTTCACGTTTTTGGGTGCCCAAATTGGAAAATTGTTTTCCAACTATATAACCATGGCAGGATTTCTGCAATTTTTTTGGGTACCCGAATAAAATAAAATAAAAATGCTCTCCAACTATACATTTATAGTATGGTATCTGCATTTTCTCAATGCCCTCATTGAAAAAAATAGGAATCGACATGGATTGAAACATGAGCTTGACATTTTCAAAACTCTCTATAGAGATTGGGGAGTTCAGGAATTGGAATTCATACAAGCAGGTGTGGTTGTTGGTGATGTACACGCGCATAAGATTCTTCAGTCAAGAAATGGGAAGCATGAGCGCAAACCCCATAAAAAGTATCCAATTGTAAATAGATCACGACCATCCTTTGAACCATCAAAATAGCTTGCTCCTCTGAGTAGAACCATCAGGCATTTCCAATAATATTGGAAATTTGGCATTGTTAAAACTGGTAGTGATAGACCATGGGACTATCAGAATAAAATGTCCATAGTGATCTTTCTTAATGGTAAAATAGTAGTCGCCAACTTTCTTGTTCCCCATTTTGAGTTCTGGTTATAGCTAGTGTACCGTGGCGAAGCTCCGTTGGTTTTGTGTTGTCTTGTGTTTGGCAGAATTTTGTTCATATCCCATGGCCCTGGTTATTTTCTTGTGGGAACATATACCAGATGTAAGAGAAAACCAATGCCACAATGTATTTTTTATATACATCATTTTTTTTTATGTAAAGGTCGATGTGTACTTCTCTATGGAACCTTTTGGTATCTTGCATGACACCTTCTGTGTTCGTGCGTTGCCTTCTGCCTCAAATTTCAATACATTTGGTGTTTACTTGGTTCTTAGTTGTATGCTTCGTTCTGGAAAATTAATAATACATTCAGGATCTTCACAGTTTTTCTATGATCTTAAAGACTATAGAGGACATGCTTTTCCCTTTAATATAAGCTCTGTGACGCAAATGTAGTGTGTGTCTCATTTTAGCACTTTCCCTTGATCGATGAACTTAGAAAAATTAATCTCCTGGAATAATTTGAAATAAAAGAATATATACTATGCGAAGTCTAATGGAACTATCATATCAACGAGAGGACATTAAAATTCAAATTCATCGTTGTTATACTTGCAATGAAGGTGATAGTACAATAACTTTACTTAAACATCCCAAAATTGATTTTCTTGTAGCTTTTCGACGCTTCTCTTATACAAACAAATTTTGGAAACTATAAGCATGGATCGTTGTATCTATTCCTTGATTGAGGAACCTGTTCACATGTTTAATGCACTTCATAGTTATAGTTAAGACCATCAATGGGGATTTCTTACACCAATTCCCACTTTCAAAATTGCCATCCCCTTTCTTTTTTCCCTCTGCTTTCCCTTTCTAGTTACTTACTCGTTTTTCAGAAAATGTCTAGGTGCAGGAGTTGGCGGATTCATGTCTTTAGATTTCCACTTACTTTTATATCACCAACCCGACCGACCGCTTCCCTGTTTCATATTGAACAAACATTTTGGATTGTGGGTTCCTGGATAGGCAGGTTCAAAATTGTGTTTCCATTGTTCCATCGCCTGCAAACAACACACGGACTTCCGCGATCGACAAATTACTAAACAAATCCCCCTTTATCTCGTTTTAGCACTTTTCCTTGATCGATGAACTTAGCAAAATTAATCTCCTGGAATAATTTGAAATAAAAGAATATATACTATGTGAATTCCAATGGAACTGTCATATCAAAGAGAGGACATTAAAATTCAAATTCATCGTTGTTATACTTGCAGTGAAGCGGACAATACAATTACTTTACTTAAAAATACCAAAATTGATTTTCTTGTAACTTTTCGACACTTCTCTTATACAAATAGATCCTGGAAACTATAAGCATGGCTCATTGTATCTATTCCTTGATTGAAGAACTTGTTCACATGTTTAATGAACTTCATAGTTACTATTAAGACCATCAATGGGGCTTTCTGTAAGGTAGCTAGAGAGGTAGTGGGGGGGGGCTAGAGGGCCCATAGTGATAATAGTGGAGGTCATTCAATGTAAGGTGGACTAGGTCTACTATATTATTAAATAAGACCCACTATGGTAGTTAGATATAATAAATGTAAGAGGACTTCTTAGAAGGTTCTACTTCTAGAAGATT
>ML784447.1:878536-897657 GCA_009831015.1 Picea engelmannii
ACTTCTTAGAAGGTTCTACTTCTAGAAGATTCCTCCTCTAGAATGTTCTTAGGTGATGGTAGCACTATATAAAGGGGTTCAAGAAATGTAATGAGACATGAAGAGAAGTATTGTATTTGGAGCTGAAGCTCAATAGGAGGATGTCCCCTCGAAGAGGCAAGTGAACAGGAGAGGATCCCTTCCATAATAGGATCCATTGTATGGTGCTGCCCTACCTCAAGGGTTTCTATAATAAAGTTGTGGTTTTCTATATGGTTTCATATATATTGTGTGGTGATTGTATTCAGATATATTTGGATCTATTGTGATATTTTGTATTCATTCTTTGGTTCTTAACACTTTCTTACACCAATTCCCGCTTATGAAAATTGCCATCCCTTTCTTGTTTCCCTCTTCTTTCCCTTTCTAGTTACTTACTCGTTTTTTGGAAAATGTCTAGGTGCGAGAGTTGGCGGATTCACATCTTCATATTTCCATTTTTACTTTTATATCACCAGCCCAACCGACCACTTCCCCGTTTCATATTCAACAAACTTTTTGGATCGTGGGTTCCCGGATAGGCGGGTTCAACATTGTGTTTCCATTGTTCTGTCGCCTGCAAACAACACCCGGACTTTCGTGATCTACAAATTAGAAAAAAAATTCCCCTTTATCTCGTTTTCTTTCGCTTTCTGTTTACTTGGTCCTTTTTCCGAATGTGTTATTTTTCCGAATGTCTTGTGCTTTTATATACAACACCTGAAGTTCTGCAATATACAAATTGACCCTCGAAATCCGTCATTGTCTCTAGTTTTGTGTTACGCATTTTTCATTCAACAGTTGGTGTAGATACAATTTGACCATCAGACCCTCATGTCTCCTGAGAAGAGCTTGTGGCCTTGTTTTCAAGCCCGTCAATATTCCTTGTTTCGAGTATGTCTAATGCTTTTATATCACGAGTCCAACTAACCGCTTGTCCATTGCATACTTGGACACTATTACCATCGTCGGTTCCTGTCTAGACTTGCTCAACATTGCACTTCCATTGTTCCGCTATGTACAAACGTCACCTGAAATTCTGTGATATAGAAATTGATGGCCGAAATCTGTCATTGTGACATATAATTTGACCATCGGCCTGTCACATCTCCTGAGTATATCTTGTGACCCTATTTTTGAAGCCCGCCCGACCTCTTTTCATACTTGCCCATTTCTTGGAATCTCTTTCGCGGGTTGGCGAGTGGACGAAATGTACAATTCCTAGTCACTCTTCTCCATCCCCGCCACCTTCGTACTTCTTTCTAGATATGAAATTATTAAGCTTTAATACTAGTGGTTCATCATGCAGGAACCGTTAATATTGTCATTAATGTCCGGAAGGCCGATTAATATTTTTCATTAATACGAATTAAACCAAGATTTGCGGAGAAGAGTGTTATCCTTTCCAAGTATTCATTTCAAACATGATGAAATCTCTTTCGTGCGTCGATCGTTTGGCGCCTTTACAAAATCTATAATTCTTAATCGTTCTTCACTGTCACCGCCACCTTCACACTTTTTTCTAAATATGTAATTAGTAAGCTTTAATGGTAACAACTCATTACACACGAACCCTGGAGATTGCCATTGATCAGCGAAAGGGTCAAGGAGATCTTCCATTGATACACATTAAACCACTATTTGCAGCGGGTTATATTATCCCTCTCCAAGTTTCATTTCAAACATCATCTGGAGAAAACGAAAATTCTCGTTAACTTATGGCAGTAGTTCCACAACAGTTCTATCCAGATACAGTAAACACCTTCGGACACGATGGCCAGAGGTTCCAGTATTCTAGGGCATATTCTTACTACTCATATCCCTCCGCCTAGGATCAAAAAAGGAGATGGTCCCTTGGTGCACCGAGAGATATATTTCAATCCAAAGAATCCCAAGGCAACCCTGCCTGCTCAAACAACCTGAACGCCTACATTGATGGTTGGCGCAGAGGTTGATGCGATGGATTTCGAGCTGGAAGAAGATGATCTGATGGACGATGATATGACAATGGATGATGGCAGTGTGGAGACTATTCCCACTCCTGCGCCCAAATTGAAATCAACCATAACGGGCGGCACTTCATGGCTCGGCGATGGCGGTCCTGACAACTCAAAAAGAAGGGGTTTCAGAAAAGAAACCGACGCTAAACGCAATAGTTGCTTTGCAGCTCGAAAGTAGGAATTCCAGAGGTCCAAATTAGTCCATTCTGGGCGGAAGTCTTTCACTGTAATGAAATGATCTATTGATGCTCCCAGAGATATATTTCAAGCCAAAAAATTATTCAATTGCAGGACCATTGTCCTATTCTCTAGATATACAATTAACATCTTAGGGAATGATGACCAGAACTCCCACTGATGCAAGGCATATTCCTACTAGTCATCTCATTCCGTCCAAAATGGACTAATTTAGGACTTTGGAATTGCTCGTGCAACTTGTGTCCCTGAATTTTTAGAATGTGAGGAGGTGGTTTCTTGGTGTGTCCTAACTTTTAGTTTCAAGCTATTATGTTTTCCCTGCAACGTTTTTCGTCTTCTTCCTCATTGGAAGCTTGTGAAAACAATCAATTTTACCGCAGGATTGTTGTTCATCTGCTCCAAGCCAATGATTTATTCCACTATGGAACCACTCTCATGTTTCTATGTCACCTCAGGTCTTCCGCAAAATATTGAGATCGGGGCATCGAACATTGATCCACCAAGGAGAAGACTGCAAGGATTTCCTAGAAAAAAGCATGGTAATCAGTTTTGTATGCATGTTGAAGAGCATCTCAATGTTTCCTGCATGTTGCAGATCATGTGCCTGTGTTTATGGAAAATATGTTCAATGTTTTGGCCCAAATAACTCGGTCCAATTTCTATGGATAGATATGCAATGCTCATTATTCTTTTTTTTAATGGATTTACTATTAAAAAAATTTCCTTGGAGTCTTGGTTGTTTCTTCTTTTCTGAATTTAACACCTCTTCTCATTGGCATGGTTCAATAGTCTCGTAGTTCTTCGATATAGTATTTTCTTAAGTAATTTATTCTAAAATGGAGCATTTAACAATTATATGACAATGCATTGTGTCGATCCATCAGGATTTTATGGAAACAAAAATGAATTCCAGACAGTTTCAAACCAACATTCAATTCTATTCGTAATGCAGATAGAACATAGCAAGACCAAATCACAATGTTGCAGCAAGATTGTCATTCTTGTTTATAGACATGCAATTATTAAGCTTTAATGCTAACAACCGATCATGCAAGAAGTTTAATACTTAAGTTAATATGTTAAAGTCATGGAAGAATGTATCAAAAACACAATTAATCCCATAAATTGCAATAAAATATAATCTTCAACAAAGCATTTGTTGACAATTACTAGAAAATGATGGTTTTGCAACAATGGGGCTTGTTTGAAACCAATTCTTGCTTACAAAAATTTCCCTCCGCCTTTCTATTTTCCCACTTTTTTTATCCCCTGTAGTTTCTCTTTCTGGTTACTTAGTCATTTTTTCCGAAAATGTCTTACTGCGCGGGTTGTCAGATTCATGTGTTCACATTTTCATCCATGCTTTGGCAATTCGAACCGAGTGCTTCCCCTTTGTCTAAATTTCACTTTCCATTGTTTTGTGACCTACAAACAACACTCCGGCTTCTGCGATATGCAGATTTACTTATGGACTCCCACATCATCCCCTCTTTCGTATTACACATTTTGCACTGAAATGTTCCAATATATACAATTTGAAAGTCGGGGCCTTATGTTTCCTAGGGAAACCTTGTCACCCTATTTTGAAGCTCATCCGACCGCTTTCCACACTTGACCATTTCTTGACATCTCTTTCGTGGATCGTAGAGTTCATGGGTTCAAGAAATTTCCAATTTCTAGTTGTTGTTTCCTGTGCCTGCTACCTTCATATTTCTTTCCAAGTATATGAAATATGTATACAACTTCTCCAAAAACATAGAGAAAAGATCTTTCCAGGAAATGGAATATCTATTGCAGATTTGAATATATTGGACCTTCTTTTCCCTCTTCTTTACTTAACCAAATTCCCGTTTTTTTTCCCCCTCTACTCTCTCTTTCTCGTTACTTAGTCGTTTTTCCAAAAATGTCTCAATGCGCACGTTGGCCGACTCATGGGTTCACATTTTCACTTGTGCTTTTATATCGCGACTCTGACCAACTGCTAGCCATTCAATGCCTAGCCACTTTTCATATTGTGGATTCTAGGGCAAACAGGCTCTATATTGCACTTCCATTGTTCTGTGACCTGCAAACAACACTCGGCACTCCGCGATATACAAATTTACTTTCGCACTCCCACATCATACCCTCTTCCGTGATACACAGTTTGCACATGAAAGTTCCGAGACCTGCAATTTGACCTTCACATCCTCACGTCTCCTGGGGAACTATTGTCACCCCATTTTGAAGCCCCTGCGTCCACTTTCCATATTTCTCCATTTCTTGGAATCTCTTTCGCACCTCTAATTCCATACTTACTCGACTTTCTTGGTTGCGTATTCCGGGATAGGAGGAGTGCACTTCCAATGTTCCTTGACCTGCAAAAAACCCCCCTTTTGCGCCTCTTTCGTCACCTTAGTGAGAAAAATAGAGGTGCTTGCAAGCTCAGTTGGGTTTGTTGAGCAAGACAACTGCAAGGAAAAGGGTTAGAAAAAGAAATATAAAACAATAACTAAGAAATAAAACAACAACTAAATTTATAAACATAGGGACATAAGGACAAAAAGAACAATGAGACCCATGTCACCAATGATAAGGTTGATATTAGTGAAAGAAAACACCAAGAAGCAAGGGGACTATGAGTCCCTTCTTCCTCCAAGGGAGGGCTCTTGGACCCCCACAAGTAAGCTCTTCTTACAACTTTGAAAATGAAAATGAAAATGGTGAAAGAATTCTTTGCTAATCCACTCAAGGGGTGAGATAGATTGCCCAATGCAATGATGCAAGTATACTCTTGGCAAGGATAGAAGAGTCCTCAAGAGAATAATGGAAGCATAACTTTGCTTTGAATTCCTTGAAAAATGAAGTGTATCCATGGCCTTTTTATAGCATTCCTTTGGGTTATCGTTCAACTAGTTTGTAGTGTGTAAAGAGGCTAATTAGGGCATTTCTAGGTCTTTGACCAGCCATCCAGTCGAATCCAGCCCAGATTTGAGTGTCAAATCAACTTGGAAGATGAACCAGAAGTGGGTGGGAGGCCGACCACTCTCATAAATGCGTCGTTTCTCAGGTGCGCAGCTTTTTGCGACAACAGTCGCGCATCGTGCGCATGTGCGCGAATCTTGGGTTTTTGTTTCGCACATGTGCGTGCGCGCCCAGTGTCTTCATAGAGCCCTTCAATTTTTTCACTATTTGTATAGTTTTTGACCCTTTGTGAATGATTTTGTGTTAATTCAGGTCCATGGATGTCTTCATAACTGTTTGACAATGATGAATTCTTGTAACCATTTGCGGACGAAATTTCAGTGATAACATATGCCCTCTGATGGATGAGGTTAGGAGCATACGTATAGCCGAAATCCATCAATGTTTCTTCTATGGAGAATGTTGTTGTAAGAGAGAGCCATAGTGGGATCGTCCAGAGCGATCTGTTGGAGGAAAAAAGGAACCTGTAGAACCCAACCTTCCATGAGGTGTGTAAAAATAAACTGTGTACAAACGAGGCGGGCATGCCCCATTCTCGTGTCATGTAACTCAAAAAGAGGAATGAAGTGTTGATGTAGACGATTGAAGCACCCTCGAGGGCGGTCGAAATAAAGGTAGAAGACAATTATGTGGAGGAACATACTCTGAATAGTAGGCAGTGACATCTGTAAGAAGTATCACGGATTCTGAAGGCATTGATAGCCTAGCCAAGTTTAGAGGTCTTCGACAAGTACAAGAACTAACTGCAATAGTCGCAAAGTAAGACCCACCGTAACATGAGAAAGTGTTGACGTCGAATGTTATGGGGGTCAACAACAACAGGGAGCAATTTGTGGTTCTCCCTGTGTCGTCTGAGATCTCTCATTGGATGGGTAATGAGAATTAAGATACTATCGCCCTTCTGGAAAACTGTGTTGATGTCAACAAAAAGGGGGACGCGACTCCCAGAAGCAAATGGCTTCGTGAAATCTACTAGGTGAGGTTATGAAGTGGAGGAGGTACATGGATGAAGTCAATATGTAGGAAGACTCAAGACTGCCCCTGGTTGGAGTATATGTGAGATACAAGTGGCCGCAACCGTTCAACAAGGTCGAGTGTCGGGGGGACAACAAGACAGGGGATAAGTTGTGCCAGAGGCGGGACAAAGTGAATAAACTTAGAGGGCAGAGCTAAGTGGCCTGTGGGGTACTCTGAAGATATGGACGATGTCGTCAAGGGTAGATGATAAGTAGTGTCCCAACCAAGGGTGACATGGGTTGCGTTTTGCCAAAAAAGGGGAAAAGGTTGCCAAAGGTGATGACAAAAAGGTAATGTAACTGCTGAAAACAAAGGCATTTGTATAATAAATAAAGAATAATTTGGGATAAGTGTACAAATATAGAAATGGGTTCCCCAATATGAGATGGTTGGCCCAGGTAAGGCACAATTTTCTCGAAGAACTGGTGGAGGGTGGGGGCCCCATGGGTGGGTTTCTGTATGAGGTAGGTGAAAAGAAGGGAAAGTTGCAGATGGGCAAACTGATTGTGGTTGAAATGGAGGGTTTATGATACTGCGGAGGTGCAGTCCAACAATAGAACCGTGAAGAGGTAATTGGGGAGTCCATTGGGAAATCTAGCAACATGAGGAGAAGGAGTATGTGGCTGATTCACGACATGATGTAAGACTATCGACTCCCATCCCTAAAGGGTTTTGAAAAACAACATGAGTGTCAAAAGCACAAAAGGGTGCTATGAATGGGACAACTCATGTGGGTAAGAGTGCTACCGGGTGATAGTACCAAAGATGCAAATGGAGGTGTTGGTACTGCAGAGCCAGAAATGGGGATCCTAGAGGCAAATGTCAGAGGGTGTGACTGGAAATGTAAGTGAGATTCAGAAGGAATGACTACATGCCAGTACTGAGTATATACCTGAAGGGGTTGCGTTGATGTATGATGACCAAGTACCTGCACACATGAAAACTAAATACCCGACGTGAACAATATCTGAAGAGAATCGAACATATGAGCATTGATTTGATAATTTTTTAATATGCGCATGTGTACCTGGGCAGGGTATGAAAAATGGTGTCCTTGGGGCTCAGGATGAAAAGAGGCCTAGGGACTACCGTGATGTAGATGACGGGATGTTTATCCTGTGGCTAAAGATGAATCGAGAAATGGACACCCGAAGCTCCCAGAATGGTGAGTGGAAGTTTGGCGAAAAGGCCTATATATAACTGTAGGGCCCACATTGCCACCTCATTTGTACTTGCTGCTATAGTGACTGGATGAGAAGTATTCAAAGGAGAGTTGGAGATTCTGGGAGGATGAGGCATCCGATCGAGGACCAACGAGCTTCAGGTTAGTGGTCGGATCATCCTGCATAGAATTAGGGTTTCCATTTTTGGGCAGGGGCTGTACGGAGGGTCGTACAGGGGTTTTTAGGGGTGTGGGCCCCCACATGTGTGAGCGATCCGGAAGTATGTGCGCATAAGTGCGCGCCTACCCACCGAATAGGCGCGCATGGGAGAGCCTGTAAGGGTGACAAAGGCATGCACTATGTGCACGCCTGTGGGCTACACAACCGCGCTTCTGTGCACGGCTGTGCATTGGATAGGCGCACAGCGATGCGTGCCTGTATTTGTGATAGGGGCGCATGAAGGCTCCTCTGTAAGATGAATAGGCGCGCTTGAGTGCGTGCCTATGGGGTGTACAGGCGCGCATACTTGCGCGCCTGTGGAGTAAACAGGTGCGCATGTGTGCGTGCCTGTGGGTTAAACTGTCGCGCCTTGGCGGCAAGGTTGACGGGTGTAAAACTTATCTTTTTGATGCTGTATATGGTCCATTTGGATGACTTAGGACTGTTGTATGTGGTTGCAGGAAATAATTTGTGCACGATGTCGGTTGGGTGGCGAGAGCTATATTGGTCTCAGCTGAGAGACGTCATGGCTATTGAGGAGTCAGGGGTTCGTGCGACTTTGGCAGCCTGTGGGCTGCTGAAGTTCTTTGAGTGCCCGTTGATACGGGCGTAGGAGTATCTCCTGTAGTTCCTTATCCATATGTGGAGTCTAGACTTGCATTGTTTCATAGTGCGGGGAGAGCAGATTGCCTTCACTGCGGTGGAGGATGTGTACTTTTTGACTAGGCTCCCATTTCAGGGAACACCCCTACCGGCAGAGCCAGTGTTACCAAGGGATCTGACGCTAGCGACAGTTGGCCAGAGATACTGTCCGGGACCGACCTTCATGTCCGGCACTGTTGTGAGAATTGGGGCGATGGATGCCCTAGCGCATCGCTGTATAGCAGTGATGATTGTGAGATTTTATGGGTCTCTGGAAACGCAGCGGATCAGTGGTGGCCAGCTGATGGTGATGGAGAGAGTGTTGGTCGGTGAGCACTTTGCCCAGGGGCTTACATTGCATGCTAGGATGGTAGGGCAGCTGGACCACTATCGGTCCACGGATACGGGAGAGTTTTCCTTTGGGTCCATCCTAGTGGCCTGGTTTCTGGAGAGGGTGCCTATGTTGCACCCAAGGATTTTATTGGGTGTGCCTGGGGCACAAGAGACATGACTAAAGCGGTGGTCGATTGTATTGCTGCGCCATGGTGGTGGTGAGGGCGGCCACTTCTTTATTGCTGAGGTGGCACAGGTGTGGCGACAGATGTCGCAGGTGATATTGCGGTACCCCTATGCCGGGGTTGACTTTCGAGAGGATCCGAACATGGTGTTACCTCCAGGGGAGGTTTTTGACCATCAAGGTATGTTGATGATTTTGATATATATGTTTTTATGAGATAGTAGGATATATATGTATGATATAGATGCTGATACTATCTATGGTTTGTTTGTATGTGCAGATCTGACACCTCATGGGTATGAGGTGAAGTTGCAAAGAGCGTCGGCTCGTCAGGAGCCGGAGAGTTGTCGCGGGGAGGGTCGCGGGTTGGAGAGAGACGACGTCATGATGGCGCCGCGGTGAGACCAGCTGATCTGGAGAGAGCAGTGAGGAGACGTCGGTTTGATGACCCTGGTGCTGGGCTAGCACATGCTCCTCCGGCCGATGCCGGAGTATATTTTGAGGACATACGCCATTGCCTGGAGGCGGTGTTACAGGGTGTGCTTGAGGGCATGTGGTCTCACATCCAGGATGAGGGCATCCTGGAGTAGTGTGTGGGGATTCTGCCGCCATGGCGGGGCGTGGTATGACGGTCAGCGGTAGCTGGTGTAGCGATGACTGGATGACTACCTCCGAGGCAAGAGGGACCAGTAGGGGGTGGGAAACCACCACTTGAGGGAGGGGCAGGCGGTGGTGCTCTAAAGGCACCTTGAGTGGTGCTCTATGTATGGATGTATTTTTTGTATATAGGCTGGTGAGCCCATTTTGTACCTAGGTGCTTCACTGGCCTGCGGATATTTGTATTTTTGTATGTAAACATTTGGATGGCACTGTGGACCTTTTTTATAGATACATTAGTATACATTTTGAGATCTATATGGTGTTTAAATGTGTTTTGTTAATGTGTTGATGATGTCTAATCTATATATGCTATGACAGGTTTTTGATATGTTTATGTATGTGTAGAGGTATCTTGATGGGATATATGCCAGTCTAACACAATTATAGCTAGGTTATCTGTAATTTGATTCAATTGTCTTGGAATATGTGTAAATGTAATGGAATCAAAATGTTGAGATAAAAGTCTAACCTGCAGGTATTTGCTAAAGAGGCAAGGATCTCGTACGCGGTACACATTGTTGAGCTGGAGAACAACTAGTTGAGAGTTGAGGAAGACGCTAAGGTGACGAATACGATGATGTTGGGCATCGGCCAGGAGGCCAATGATGGTAGTATATTCGGCTTGGTTGTTGCTCGCTGAACCCAAACATATGCCGCTCGAATGGAGCATTTCATGTGAGGGGGTGTAGAGAGCCCAAGCGGCCGAAGAGAGATTTTGTGTCCAACGGTTGGCACCGTCGGCGTAACCGATGTGGTAGGCCGGTGGAGGAAGCATCTGTCAATAGCACAAATGATATTTTAGACGTGAGGGATGGAAAAACAAGATTAAAAACACTATATAAAAGGAAAAACCTAAATTAGAATGACTACGTTTAAGCATAAAATTTCTTTAAGTATAACCCATTGACGGGTTCTTTGAGAGAGAGGCCTTCGGGAGAGGCCAGGATGTATGCGCCTTTGATGAGGCAATGTTGGATAATATATGGGCCATGCTATAGTGACTCGAATCTTCCATGGCCAAAGGTATCATGAACGATATCATAGGCAAGGACGAGGTCGCCTTCACGAAATGAGCGAAGGTTGACATGTCGATCAAAGGTAGTCTTTGATCATTTTTTAGCTACCTCATTGTTCTGTAATGAGGATCGACGATCTTCATCCAGGGACTCTAAGTTCAGCAAGCACTACTCCATTGGAGCAGTGTCGGGTAATAGCTCAATTGCGGTGCGTAAGGTGGGAATTTCACACTCTATGGGAAGAGTGGCCTCAACCCCATGGACTAGATGAAATGGTGTGAAACCAGTAGCTGTTTTCACAGCCGTACGGTAAGCCCATAGCACGGAAAATAACATATGATGCTAATTGGTCTTATGTTTATTAACCGTGCATTGTAACATGGTCTTGAGGACCTTGTTAACTACTTGGACCTGTCTGTTAGACTGAGGGTAATATGGTGAGGCAAATTCGTGGGAGAATCCTAACCGAGATGAGAGTTCGACGAATATCTCATTCTCAAAGTGTTTCCCATGATCGGAAACGAGTTGGAGTGGTACTCCAAAGAGAGATATGACGTGGTTAAAAAAAAACACATTGCGGTGTCAGCGGTGTTGTTGAAGGTGGGCATAGCTTCTGCCCATTTGGTGAAGTAATCGATGGCGACAACAATGTATTTTTGACCATTGCTGGAAGGGGGATTACAAGTCATGAAGTCGATGCCCCATTTACAAAAAGGGTCGGCAGTGATGACTAGATGGAGAAGAGCAGGTAATGCTCGGGCTTTGTTGGCATAAAGCTAACATTACTCGCATCATTTCACGACATGAATGCAATCGTGAAACAAGGTAGACCAAAAGTAACCTGCTCGGATAATCTTCTGAGCAGTGGATATTCCTAAAAGATGGCCTCCATAGGCGCCACTATGGCAGTCATTCAAGACTCTATCGGCTTCGTCGATGGTCAGGCATCGACAAAGCATGGTGTCAACCCCTCTCCGGTATAAGATGTCTCCAATGAGGAGGTAGTTGGGGGCCTGGTGGCGAATACGACGACGATCATCTCATGAAAGGTGGTTACCGAATTTTTGAGTTCAGAGGTAGACGAGGAGGTCTCCGTACCAAGGATCATCCGAAGTGATGTAAAAGAGGTATTCGTCAGGAAATTCAGTATTGATGGGGGCACTGGTGGTGTCGGAGGGGAGGTTCGTGAGAAGTTCGGCGAGAACGAGGGATTTCTTGCTCTTAGGTGTTGAGAATTCAAGATCGTACTCCTGAAGGATAACGATCCATTGAGAAAATTTGTCGTTAATTTGCCAACGACTGAGCAAGTATTGCATAGGGTTGGAATCTGCTACAACCTTAGTTGTGCGAAGTAGAATATAGTGACGCAGTTTCTGGACTGTGAGGACGACTGGAAGAGCTAGTTTCTCTTCGTGTTTATACTTCAAGGGTGGCCCTGAGAGGTTTTTACTAATGTAATAGATGACATGTTCATGATTTTCATCACCTAGCTGAACGAGAACTCCTGCGACTGAAACAACTGATGCTGATATGTAGAGGATATAGTCGCAATTGTGGTCAGGTGCACTAATTAAAGGGGCATTGGAGAGCGCCATTTTAAGATCGTCAAATGATTGTTGGGCATGTTCATCCCAGTGAAATGGGATTTTGTGACATAGTAATCGAAGGAAACCATGTGCGCGAATGGCGTAGTCAGGGACAAATCGTCTTAGAAAGTTAGCCTTGTCTTGTAGGCTCTGAAGTTGACGTAAATTCTGGGGAGGTGGAATTTTGGTGATATCTTGGACTTTGAGGGGGTCCACGGTGATACCGCTTTGGGAAACGATGAAGCCGAGGAGGCGCTCTGCGGTGACGCAGAATACGCACTTGAGGGGATTCAAGCGGATGTTGTACTAACGACACCGTTGGAAGATGATTCGTAAATCCTCAAGATGTTGGGTGCGTTTCATGGATCGAGCTGTGAGGTCGTCCAAGTATGCAAGGATGATATGAGCCAGATCGTGAAAGATGTATGTCATCGCCCATTGGAAAGTTTCGCCAGCATCCTTTAAGCCAAAAGGCATGACACGATATGAAAAAGTACCCCAAGGGGTAGTGAATGTGGTTTTGTATTGATCGGCTGGGTGAATTTGAATTTGATTATAACCAGAGAAACCATCCATGAAGGATAGAACCTCGTGGCCTGCACAGTCGTCGATAATTTGATCGATGAAAGGCATTGGAAAGTTGTCTTTGGGACATGCATGATTGAGATCACGAAAGTCGGTGCAGACGCGAATAGTGCCCTATTTTTTGTTAACTGGTACAGGGTTGGAAACCCATGATGTATAGGTGATGGGGTAGATGAACCCGACAGTGCGTAATTTGTCAATTTCGTCTTTGATGGCCGCTACTTTGGATGGGTGTAGCGATCGTTTTTTTTGAAGAACTGGTGTAATGTCAGGCCAGGTGTCGATGCGATGTTCGACGATAGAGGAATCGAGGCCAGGAATTTCCGTGTATGACCAGGCAAAAATATCCCGATATTCCTGGAAGAGGGCTTTATAGGCGGTGATTTCTTGAGGAGTGCAAGCAGCTCCAATGGTGATTTCTTTGACGTTGCCATTTTTGATGGAAATGTCGATTTTAATGGTCGGGGAAATGTTGGCCATGTTGCCTTCTTCAAAAGCATCAGGGGCAGGAATGGGGTTTTTGAACCAGTCGATAGACCCTGATGGGATAAAATCCTTGGTTTCAACCGTGTAGATGGGGTGTTGGTTAGGAGGCATGGAGGCTTCCTGTGGAAAGAAGAGTGTGCGATGGTGTAGCGCATCCCGTGGGTAGTCAGGGTTGTTTAACTCTTCAAGTATTTCCTCGTCATAGTGGAAGTGACGGGAATACAAGGGGTCATGAAGAGTGATATTAGTAATGGTTGTTGTGTGGCTGCCCCCTGGTGAGGAAGAAGCAGAGGGAACGACACAAGGAGATGGCGATGGTTCTCTCGACATAAACCAAATATCGAAGTACTAAGGAGTACCTGTGGTAGTTGGGTGTAAAAGTTCCGTGGGGGAATGAGTGGGAGAGTTGGGGGGATTGGGGGGTGAATCCTAAGATAAGTCATCCAAGAACCATGGAGGCATTGGAAGGGCCTCGGGTTCGGGAGAAATGACATGAAGAACCTCTAGTGACGAGGTAAGGTCAACTATCGATTCTGTGGGTCTTGGAAGTAGAGTCAATTGGCATTGCGTGTATTCAATGATCATAGGACACTAGTATGTAAAATGATATAATGATTCACATAGAGAGCAAGGGCATCTCATACATTCATTGACTGAAGTTGTGACATAACGGATGTTAGTAATTGGTGATGAGGATGACGTAGCTGGACTGGGTTCACTCTGGAAGCTTTGGCATATTGCAGCTAAAGTCTACCGAAAGTGTGGCAATGCTGGGAAATGGTGGGTGTAATGGGCAATGGTGGGTGTAATGGCCATATTTAGAACATATCGCACAAGTGAACCTAGTTCTCAACCCTCTTCTACTTGAATGGGGGGTGGTAGCGGTAGTACTAGTTAGAGTGGCAAGCGTTGAGGGAGTTTGATTGAGTGGAATCAAATTTCGTAACTCTGGTAGAGATGGGAAGTTGTTGGTTTGGTGTCCATCTTTCTTACATAGTGTGCAAGGGGGTTGGACGCGCGAAGGAAGTGGAGCTATGGGATCCTTCTTCTTTCTCTTGCCCCTAGCTATGGCGGGGGCGGGTAGTGAGTGAGGGTGTAGGGGGTATGGTGGGAGTAAGTATGGGAATCGTCATTGGGATTCCTTCCATTTGGGGGGGAAGGGATGGTCGAGGGACCATATCTAGTGGATGTAAATACCAAACTGGAATTGCTAATACCATATTAGGGAGGGTGAGCGTTGTAGCTACCTGGAAAGCTTTGATGCTCGGTGGAGGGTAAAATAAGGGGATTTGAGTGATGGCTTGGGGAACTTTCTCCCAAACTGGGATATGTCCTTGGGGAGATGTGGAATCATGGACTGGTGGGGTCGACGAGTTCGCAGGAGGCTCGTGAGGGGGAAGTTCTGCGACTAGTGGGACGTCAGATATGATAGTAGCCTCCCTAGGAGGAAGGGTATCCTCTTTGTTAGTTCCGTTAGATGAGATGACACATACTTGATTGGAAGGATGAAGGAGCGGTGGTGCTCCATGGTAAGTGCCTAACAAGGATGGATCTTTGAAAATTCCAGGAGCCATCTCGACGAGTGGGTATGCTTCATGACTCGTGTGGATGAGAGGAAGAATGTTATCGATGTTGGCAGATGGGTTAGGCTCGTAATGTGAGACTTGATCGATGGTAACGATCTTCCCATTGTGAGGGAACATCATTGTTCGAAAGACAGAAGAGGCCACGACCTTCATAGCATACATGTAGCTACGACCGAACAGGATATTATAATCGAGTGGGGCGTCGATAACTTCGATGTCGATGAGAATGGTTTTGCCTCTGAGTTCTACAGGGACATTTTGGAAGAGCCCTTCAGGAGATGATGGTCGTCCGTCATAAGCTCGTAAGGTGATGGCAGAGGGTATGAGTTTGGGGGAACTAAGTTTCTACCATACAAATTTGGACATAATGCATGTAGATGCACTTTCATCGATGATACACCGATGAACTGTGATGTTCCGTATTTTTACTGGGATTTGAAAAGCAATCAAGGCGGGAAGGTGAGGTTCTCCGCTGTCGATATCAAATGTAATGAGTTGAGTATATGCGGGGTCAACTGCCCCCAAGGAAGAAAGTAAAGATATTTTTTGAGTGGGACAAGATTGAAGGACTTCTAAGACTGACATAGCAGCTAGGGATTGTGCTAAGTCATCAACCAGACTATAGTTATGAGCTTCCCTAGCCTGTGGGTTGTGGACATTCCTGCGTAATGGGATGCGAGGGATGCAAAGAGGTGGCTCAGTGTTAGGGAGAGGGATCACCAACGGGGGTCCTGTTGGTGCAGGGTTTGTCTCTGGAGGGATGGGAGGAGACTCAGCGGGTGCATGATACTGACTATTACATGCTTGCAGAAGGATTTCTTACTCACTAGTGAGGAAGATCGTGCGATCTGCTGGATTGTTTGGGTTGAGGTACTATCCCACCTTAGGTGGGGGAGGCTCTGGATCCTGGTGGGTGTTTATTCACACCTTGATGTGGAATAGGATTCTGCAGCACAGTAGGAGGGGGTTGTTGCACGTATTGTTGTGGTGCTTGCTAAGGGGCAGGCGGTTCTAGAGGATGGGGTAGACTGCCGGAGTCTTTCAACCATTTGAAATTAGCGATTTGGGGGCAATGGTGAGTGTAATGACCGAACTCACCACAAAGGGAACAAGGGAAGTTGGTTTTAATAGTATTTTTATTTCTCCCTTGACGCCTATTATTATTTCCCCCCTGGGGGTTCTGATTCCCTTGGTTCTGGTTGCCCCCAGTAGGTTGGTTCTACTGGGGTTGATTCCCGCCTTGACCTGGGTGGTTGTTGTTCCTGTTTCGTCCTTTCTTTTTGGCATTGTTTGACGGATGGGTTGGATTTTCCGTATTCAGTTGTTCGAAATTTTGATATTGCTGAACAGGAGAGGGTTGAACAAAATTCACCCCAGTGTGAGGATGTGGGGGAGCCATGGGTTGTGGGGGACCAGGAAAAGGAAAGTACGGATTTTGTGAGGGTAACGATTCGTAAGGTACATAGGAAGGCGTGGTGCTTTCGCTAGTACTATATGCTGAGGTAGAGGGGGTACTAGAAATCGATTGAATAGGTGGGTGTATGGGGGGTGTCGGCGGTGGCCCACTGATGGGTGGAGGCATAGAAACAGGGTATGGTTGTTGATAAGGGGGTGGGGGGTAATAAGAAGTGCCCCTGTATGCCAGTGGGTATTGAGGTGTTCCATACATTGGTGGTGGTTGGGGTCATGGACCATGGTGAGTGGTGTTACCAATCAGTCCATCTGCTGAGTGAGACATCCCAGGTTTGTCTTGGCCAAATGGCACAGGTTTTGGGAGATCAGGAAGTACATTGTATAAGTACCCTGACTGTGTGTATATAAGGTCGTATTGTTGAGCCTTACTGATGGCTTCCTCTTCTGATTAAGGGAAGGTGGAAGCTACATCCTTACTGAGGAGAGAGACAAGTGATCGAAGAAACCAATCAAGACACTATTGTTTGGTGGTTTCTGCTTTGCATAAACTACGTCGTCTCCGCCACTCGTGAATGTGATCAGCGATATGTGTGGTTGAGGTTTGTTTGAAATTAGAGAGTAGTTCCAGACCATTGTCATGTCATATTGGTAATTGGAAGAAGGTCAAAAATTCTTTGGCCAAGGATTCAAAAGTCGCATGGGACCCTGATTTTTCATCTACATACCATTTGACCAATGGGCCAGTGAGTGTGCGTTGAAATAATCGTAGTCTGATGGAATCATCCATAATGTTGTTTGAAGAGCACCATAGGTGAAAATTCATGACATGGTTGGCAGGGTCATCTCCTGCCTTTCCTTCAAACTTGGGAATGTTTGAAGGTAGTTTGGTGGGCATCGCAGGCCATGTGGGGTCATGCAATATAGGATCATTGGTGAGTTTTCTTAGATCCGGTATGTTGAGAGAGGCCAAATATGGAATCTATAGTGGGGGGGGAGGATTAGCTCCAGCCATGGTGTAAGTGTGTTGTGAACCTGACCCTTGAGGGGGCCTAGGGGGTTTGGTACTTCCCCCTTGAGAGGAAGTTGGTCCCCTGCTTCCGTGTAAAGGAGAGTGAGTGGATGGGTGACCTTGGGAAGTGGACCCAAGTAATGTGGAACCAAGCAAAGTTGATCCTAAAATAGTAGCACTCACAGGAGTGTGTGAAGGTGGTGTCGATGAGTGGGCCAGACCAGACACTCCCCCTAAGATAGGAGGGAGGTTTAGCAAGCGTCGGGAACGACGAGGATTCTGTGGGTCCCCAATGATGTCCAACTAGTTGAGTGAATGTGTGTAAATGGTGGTGAGAGTAATAAAGAAACAAGAGCCTTTTGTTGCAAATTTTTGAACTTTACACAATATATGTATTCAAATCAAAATATAGTCAGAAGTGCATCATACATAAAGTGTTTTTTTGAAAAAGAAGCATATATGTGGATAAGTGGGTTTTGTCCGTGTGGGGAATCAAAAAAAACAAATGCTCGTGTCCTAGAAGACGTAACATCCTTCCTCTCAAATAGCACTGGACCTTCCAATAGTACTCAACAGTGGGGTCTGAAGTCGCCGGAAGAGAAACTAGTGAAGGATGAAATAATTAGTTATAATGAGGGGTAAAGGGGGCATATCCTGAAAGAGTTGGTGATATTTCCCAATAGCCAGACAAAATCCAATCAAGGTGCAATTGCAACCCACAATTGCCACCTGGGTAGATGTCCTAAAATTTGGTCACTAGGTACCTCGGTCAAAGTGTGGCATTTAGATTTTCGGCCTAAGAAATGGGTCACGGGCTGGATCCCGTCCAAGAGGTGGGTGCCTCAAGGGGGGACACACAGAACAACCAGACCTCGGCCTTCAACCCTTCACAGGTATCTCCCTGCCTTATGGTGTTAAGAACACTTGACTTGGAGGATTCTCAGTTTCCTATTTGACAACTTCTATGGTTTTGACAATGTGATAACCAAATAACGGGGAGTTGTTTGGATGCCTATCCCCGAAATCCTACCTAGACTAAAAAAATTCTTTTGGCACCTCCTATGGAGGAAAACTTAGTGAGTTTTTAGAAAAAATTTAGATGTAATTGTTTTGAGAGGTTGGGGGTGTGAACCAACCTTGTTGAATTAAAATGGGAGTGGATAGTTTCGTCATGAAAAGGGTGGGGTGTTTTCGGAATCCCTTTGGAGGAAACTTACTTTGACCTCCACGTTTCAAGAAGAAGCTATGTGAGTGATAAGTGACTTTTGTGTGTGAATGAGTGAAAGTGTGTCAATTTTTAGTGAATTAGGTGTCACCTTGCTGCATGTGGACTTCGCTTGGTCCTTACAAGAGTTGATTACCTAATTAACTAAGTGTCTTTGGTACAACCTTGCGTAATTCAAAAGTCCCTAGGAAGCTAGCATGTGGACATGTGGGTCCATTACTATCCCTTTAACTCCCTATTGTGATGTGATCTAAGAAAAGATTTGAAACTATCCTAGATTGATCATGTGGGCATGTATGGGCCCGTTACAAAACCTTTAAACTTCCCTAGTGATTTGATCTAAGAAAGTAAATTTCAACACTATCCTATCTTTGTAGCATGTGAGCATGTATGGGCCCGTTACAATATTAAGATGTGTTTGAAAAAAATAAACTAAGAGGAGTCCCAAGAAGGGTTGTTGTCCTCTCCTAAAGGTTTTAATGTTCTTAAGGGAGATGAAATCGTTTCACAATCTTTTTCTGATTCTCAAGGTCGCTTGGAGGCGCGAGAGAAGAGCATACTAAGCGATTGTTATCCAACTTCTAGTCCCAATGTAAGTTAAATTTCATTAAAAATGTTTTCCAACTTATATTTTGAGTCAAAACAAGCCAACCATGTGGCAAAAATGAAAGCAGAAGAGGAAATTGATTTTAACCCCCTAAGTGCCTATGTGTTTTGACTAACCCCTTTATATGATGAGGGGACTAAGTGTGGTGCATCTTTAAAACATGCTTGAAATCATTTTTAAGAAGGCTAATGGCCTTCCCCACATCTCAAC
>ML784447.1:900524-916873 GCA_009831015.1 Picea engelmannii
ATGCAATTAGTGACCTTTAATTCTAACAACTCATCGTGCAAGAACCGTATAGATTTTCATTGATGAGCGAAAGGCTCTAGGAGATATCCTATTAATACACATTAAACCAAGATTTGCGGAGGGTTATATTATCCCTTCTGAGTGTTGATTTCAAAATCATGGAATGTTGTTCGCACGTCATCGGGTTGGAACGTTCATGAAACCTCCAATCCTTAATTGCTCTTCATTGTACCTACCACTTTCGCACTTCTAAATATGCAATAAGTAAGCTTTACCGCTAACAGCTCATCAAGCAGCACGCATAGAGATTGCTATTAATGAGCGAAAGGCTCTAGGATATTTCCCATTCATAACCATTGAACCAACATTAGAAGGGGGTTATATTATCGCCTCCAACTGTTCATTTAAACTATCATTTGGAGCAAACAAACGTTCGCATAAACCTATGGCATCATCTCGATAGAAGTTATGTGGAGATACAGTGAACATCTTCGGGCGTGAGGACCAAAACTTCCAGTGGTCGAGGGAATATTCTTATTATTCATCCCCTGCTGCCCAGAACGAAGTAATTTGGACCTCTGGGATTGATCGTGCAGGCTGTGTCCCTGAATTTTTTGACTGTAAGGAGATAGTCTCTTGGTGTGCCGATAAATATATTTCAAACCAAAGAATTATTCCACTGTTGGACCACTCTTTCCTACCACCCTCAAGGACTCCGCACTAAGATGGTTCATGGGGTTGGGAGAATCTAGTATTAGGTCTTGGGAAGCCATGAAAGATATATTTCTTAAAAAATACCAAGACTACTGCAGGACCAAGGAGTCTTGTAATGATATTTTCAAAATCCAACAGTTAGAAGACGAGAAACTCGAGGATTATATGGAACGATTTGGTTATACATCCTAGAAATCAAAATACCATGACCTTCCAGATGATGCAATTAGGGCTCTTTTCCCTAAGGGAATTTTAGAGGAATACCTAGAGATACTTAACCTGATGGCATCAGGTGACATCTCCCATAAACCATTTTACGAAATCTGTGAAATGTGTAAAAATTATTCGAGGAGCAGAGATAAAACAGGAAAGAACGTTCAGGATCCTTACAGTAGAAACTTAAAACCAGTTAGTTCAGGTGGTATCACGAGAGTAGAGATAGGGAACCTTTTAGATAATTTCTAAACAGATATCTTAATCACAATAGGTTCCCAGCTAGACACCCTAAAGATTGAAAATAAATAGGAGGAGGAAAATGCAACAATGAGCATATATTTCCCAAAATGCAGGAGGAAGCATTCCTCAAGAGAATGCCCATTGGATAACATTTCATTTTGTGGCTTCTGCATAGAGGACCACTCAACTGAAAAATGTTCATCATTGCTCGGTTTGTTAGCCATCTATAGGAGTGGGTATCCTGAGGAGTTTTCTTATGCACCTAGGAGGCCATGGCAGCCTAAGAACCAACCTACATACCTGGATCTATAACCTCAAGTTCCACCCTATTATCAACAACCACAACAATCGAACTCACCAATTTGGAAAAACTAGTCTACACAGTACCAACATCCTTGGCTTCAAGGATGGAAAGGAGGGCATAACCAAGGGAACCCTCAAGCTCCACATGTCTCTATGCCCAACCATCCTTACCCTTAGTTTCCATCGAACATTCTGCAACTTCTGCTAGGTTTTGTTCCACCACCTTTACCTCCTATTCCGCAACAACAACCACAACAATATCAGAATGCAAGCTCCCCAAGACCAACATTATTACCGGCACAACCAATTCCCAATCCCAATAATAATCCCACTCAACCTCTTCAAAATGTTGAGATGTAGGCCTTCCATGTTATCGCTCAGTTTGTAGTCTAGGTCAAATAGCTGAAAGGTAAGGATCAAACTGGCGTAACAGGAGCTTCCCCACCCACTGTCACCTCGATGGGGGGCTCTTTCTATTTAGGGTGGCTAAACCCAAGGGAGACATCCCTGGTAATCTGGGGTGTTGAAAGGAAAAGGGTCAAGGGATTAAGGCTCAACGGATTAAAGTAGGTTTTCCCTTCACAGATTACCACCAAGAAGATAGTCAATATGAAGAAATACCACGAAAGAAGCACCTATTTGTGAGACAAGGCAACAACAAAACTAATGCATACTAAAGTGGTTAGCACTTTATAGATCAATGACTATCAACATTTAATATTAATGAGCATAAATAGAAGTAATTATTGACGAATTCAATGATTGCAAAAAATGACTATGGCTTATAATATTACTTCTCAATAAACACTGGAAATGATATGACATTCAAAGTATATAATCAATCTTTGAATTAGCCTAAAATATCATCAAATGCTCATATATAACAAGAGTCTTGCGTCAAGCTTGATAGAGGTGACGTCAGCCTTATTTAGGGTTAGTTCTATAGACAAAGAGCTCAACGTTTTGCAAATAGGCCAATGAAAATTATCAACACGTCAATGTCTATTGCTAGATGACCAAGCCACAACGTTTTCTATCAACGAAGAGTTCAAACTAGGCATGACGTCATCATTATTCTAGGGTTAGTTAGATGTTAGGGTTAGTTAGGGTTTCAAATTTAAGAAGTTTGAAAGTGTTTTTTTGACACAAGAAGCTCAACGTTGGAGAGTTGGACTAGTGCCTTAGGGTATTATGGAGTCGGAAGCAAAGGCTTTATCTCGGGAGAATCTAAATCTAAGGACAAGAGAGTTAGGCTTTATGGTGCTGCAATGGTAGGGCCATGAAGTCAAAAACCTAAGGGGAGGAGGCTCATTCCAGTGTTGCTTAAGCAAGGCCTCATGCTCCTCCCTCTTTCCTTAAAAAATCCTTGGCAAAAACGACTAGCTTCAAAACATAAATCTAGGGATGAAAAGTGTTGCAAGGACAAGGCCTTTCAAACCCTAAAAGTCAAAACCCTAGGTGTAAAATCAATTAGGCCTAGGACGTCTTCTTTCTTCAACTTATGTTCAAAAGCTAACTCAGAAAAAGGGGAACTAGTGTAGCAACGGCTAGGCTATATCCTCCTTAATCAATGGCTAAAACAAGTTTTCTATCATGGGGACATATAGCAAGGACCTACTTGTGTGCTTGCTACCTAGGGTTTCAATGATTAAGCAAAATAATAACAATGTAACAATAAATGCAAGAAATTTAACCTACAACCATTCATTTAAGAAGTTTTGCATGAGAAATACACTTACAAATCAATGAAGAGCTTATCAAACCCTAGTTGTAAACCTTCCAATGATAGAAAACACCATAAAAATGCCAAGAATGATCCTCCACAAGAGTAGTGCCTCACTTCCAAGAGCAAAATACCAAGACAAAAGACTAAAAATGATTCTCTCACAAGAGAGTGAGTTGTATTATGTTAAAATGAGAGGCAATGTCCTCTATTTATATCATCCTAATGACCTTTAATTACAAAATAGGTTATTTAAAACAGTTGACAAGGCTGACTAACAATATTACACTGCTTGTCACATTAAATGCTAAAAATGTCACAATATGAGCTCAAAAGGGAGACGTTAGGCCCCTCTAAGGGAGACGTTGGCCCTTTTTGGGCAGGATCAGCATCCAGGAAGCAGAACATTGGCCCTTTTAGGGATTCTCCAAGCTTCCACACGTACCAAATGACCCCAGCACACTACCACATGCTCAAGAAAAATGTCCAGCTGCCTCAGGTGACGTCCTGTCCATCAAAAGCAATCGTCCCATCTGCAGTGGGTGATCCCCCCTAGGCCGGGCTCTGCTATGGTGTCCTGGTTGAACATTCTTATGTATTCTTTGTGCAAATTCTCATAGCCACGTTGTCTTGCCTCTGCCATCCCAGCAACCATCTGATGGGCTCTTCAACCCCATGGAGGTCCGAACTAATCATATCCCCATGTGTACCGGTCCACTGGTACATGTTTGTCGGGTATGGTCCTGCACATCAAAGACTATGCCCTCCATGGGCTCATCAGTCCTCGGGATCATGGCAATGTTAATCACATTTCATCATTAAATTTATCAAATATATGCATGAAATCCATAACATATCATCTAAGAGCTTAAAGACATTACACATATCTACTATACAAAGCTGAAGAAACCGACAGAATAACCTATTGGGATAATACCCACAAGAGAAGGAAAGTTTCCTCAGAGGATCATTCAAGCCATGTTTTATAAGGTGATATAGTCTAGGGATGTCCAGTCACAGTAAGACCAAGGGCAGGTGTTGTCTGTGGGTGCCTTTGTAGGAGGCGAGTTGTACCCATCATGAATGCATTTTTTCCAAACCCCTTTATTGCCTTTATTTTTATTTATTTCTTTTCTTTCTTTTTTACTTCAAGGTCTGACCAGAGGACACTGCCTTGGCGTGGTGACCAGAGCTGACAGTGTTATCCACTGGTATCTTCACAGAAATGATAAGGCTGGCTCCTGATGAGACCCCCTTTCCCTTGGCCATGCAACCAAATGTCATTGCCCTGGCGTGGTGACCAGATAGTGGCAATGTCATACTGCTGGATACCTATGAACATAATGGGTCGACTCATGATGAGACCTCCCATCCTCTTGGTTAGGTCTTGTTTTATTATTTTTCTTAGGGTCCCTTTAGTTTTTTATCGAGAGGCCTTTTATGGACTTCTCGGGGATCCCTGGGCGAAGCATCTATAGGTTTCATTTCTTATGGATTTTATCTTTTACCAGCTGCTTTTACCCCCTGGGCCTTTAGCGCCTTCTTCCCACAAGACAAAGTGTAACCCCAAAGGTCATCCTAATGGCAAGACTAGGGGAATGAGATGGATGTGCGGGAGATAAGATGTAAAATGATAAAATGGTGGGAGCGGATGATGGCTCTGCAAATCCCCCTTGGAGGCTAACCAAAACCCATGAATATCAGCTTGCTAAGTCACCCCATCAATCACCCCAACAACGGTCAAGTGGATTAGTGCAAGATCCAAGCAGTCATCAGAAATGAAAGGAACCTGATGCATATATAAGAAGGTTGTAATGATCAAACATGACACATACCATGATACCTTGGACCAATTACCTCGTGGAGCAAGAGTCCTCTCCGATGCAAGTCCAAGCCGGTGGTGATGGAAGATGTTGTTGCTAACAGGACAAGTTCGGCGAAGAAGAAGAAGGATGGGCCCTCCAGGGCCATGCTCAGGTCAATCCTGCTCTCGGTACTTCATGTCTAGAACCTGTGGGCCTTGAGACATGATCTCATAGTTATCCCTAGATATCGAGGATAAAATCTGGCTCCAACTCGGGGACATGTGCTAATCGTAGAGCGCATGAGAACCTCAACAACCTCTGGCATAAACCTGTAGACCTGCTCACACTTGACAAGAAAGCATCAGCGACAAAAGGTGGGGTGGTATTGCCACCCCGCAAAGTAATACATGTATACATAGTAATCATAAATGCAAATAGACAGTAAAACACTTACCTGTACTTACCTGTTGGTTGTATGTTGGTGTAGTCGAACAACCAATGAAGCCATCCCTACAGCATTCCTCGGCACCTGCCTTTGTGCTTCATCATGAACCAAAACAGTGATAAATCAAGCACAAAAATGTCATGAGTTAGAATACATATCATATCATCGGGAAAGTCAAAATCTAACTCATGGAGGCGGGTGGGAAGGAGAAAATCCTGCCAAGTCCATCTCTGAGAAAAGTACTCAATCCTATCCAAGAAAGGGTCATGAAAAATACAAGGTTCAGAAAATCGACTCAAAGGGCCTGTAAACTGGTTACCTAGGATATCCTCACGCTCTAAAGTCAAGGAAGGAATCGACAAATATTTAGCAGGCGACTGGAAAACTATCAAGGGAAAGTTGACAAACTTATTGGAACTAGCATTACCCAACCAACCTTTGGAGTCTAGGGTTTTCCCAGGAGGAAACTCAACATAAAAAAGGTACTTCCCAACTACACCTTTAATGGAAAAGCATGGCAAAGTAATAACAGGTGGTTGGGGTGAAAATTCATGAGAAACCTTCTTTAGGCAAACAATGTCCTTTGTATTAAAATATGAGCACAACGGTAGTTGGCAGTCATCTTCGTGAAAAGAATCCAAATGATCAGAAGGGTACTCATCAAAAATCTCAAGGTAAGATTGAAAATCATCAAAGGAATGAGGTACTAAGTCATACTTGGTTTTTTGAAAGGTACAAGTAAAAACCTCATCTCCTTGTTTCCATTGGTCGGAAGTAATCTGTTGTGACAATCGCAAGGGCAACAACTGGAAATGACTCTCAGTGTCATAGATGGGATCCAGGTCATAACCAACTATATCCCACCTACGTCTCCCAACATGTATGAACTCATCAATGTTATCAACAGTGTCACTATCTGTGTCATAGCATGCAGGGTTTGTAACATTTGAAAATTCATCCTCCTCCTCCTTTTCATCACAAGGTAAAGCATTGTCAAAAACTAGGATAAGAGGGTAACTTACTGTTTCTTGTTGCGCAGGAACTTTGAGGAGCTTGATGTTTTCAGCATGTGTCAATGTTTCATCCTCATGGACTGTTTCTTCATCTTTGATTGCACAACAAGGGCCATCAACTTCATTCAAAGCTCTCTTTTCTCCTTCATTTTCTTAATCAAGAAACAAGGTATCATCGACATCTTGAAATGGAACACAACTAACCTCATCCTTCTTTTGTTGTGCAGGAGAAAAGGGCTCTTGGATTGCTTCATTAGAGGGAGGGGCACACATTGATACTTCAACATTTTGCTCAGGTTCCATCTCCTCAACCATGTCTTCAGTCATCCCATGTTGAACGATGGTCTGCTTCCCTTCTTCTTGGAAATCATCAACAAGTTTTTCATGGGAATACAAACTTTCCATAGTAAGAGTACCTGAGGTGAAGAGGTCCTTCATCCCTGATGAGAATATGTTTTGTTCAATTCCTTTAGCCATGCCATAAGCTTCATTGAGCGTCTTTGGGGCCCTTTTATGGAGGGGGAAACCTAGGTGAGCCAAGATCGCATGGGTGTAGAGGTGGACAACATACTCTTCTTCAGGACGATGACTTGCAGGAATCTGATGTAGAGTGCCCTCAAACCTACTCTAAAAGTCAAAAAGGGTTTCACTCTCAGTTTGTTTTATATGCTCAAAATTGTTTTGTAGTACTGAGATGTCTTCTGAATGAATGCCCCATTCTTCAAGAAAGACTTCTTCCAACTGGTTCATAGAGGTGATGCTAGCATTAGGAAGGTTATCATACCACTTCTTAGCATTCCCATGAAGAGTGGTGGGAACAAATTTCATCACTACATCCTCGGCATCATCATCGACAGGGTGGAGTCCAAAATAAGAATAAAAAATGCTCATGTGAAAGTCAGCACTTTCCCCATTGCTACCAGTGAATCTAGGGAGCCATCTCTTGGATATCGGGGGCATTTGTCTTGGGTATCCTGGGATTTTTCTCATGTCCAAAGGATTGTAGTTCCCGGGATCCCATTGTGAAGTCATTGTTAGCTTCATCATCAGTGGAGTCGCCAGATAGTTTTCTTGAAACTACCAAAGAATAGGGGGAATGAAGTGTTAGTGGAGTCGTTGGGTAAGCTTGTAAAAGAAAGGTCTTTGAGGCAAGGCTTACCAAAGGATTTGTCGTTGAGGAATATTGACTCAGTGTTCCCCGACAATGGCACCAAAATGTTATCGCTCAGTTTGTAGTCTAGGTCAAATAGCTGAAAGGTAAGGATCAAACTGGCGTAACAGGAGCTTCCCCACCCACTGTCACCTCGATGGGGGGCTCTTTATATTTAGGGTGTCTAAACCCAAGGGAGACGTCCCTGGTAATCTGGGGTGTTGAAAGGAAAAGGGTCAAGGGATTAAGGCTCAACAGATTAAAGTAGGTTTTCCCTTCACAGATTACCGCCAAGAAGATAGTCAATATGAATAAATACCACGGAAGAAACACCTATTTGCGAGACAAGGCAACAACGAAACTAATGCATACTAAAGTGGTTAGCACTTTATAGATCAATGACTATCAACATTTAATATTAATGAGCATAAATAGCAGTAATTATTGAAGAAGTCAATGATTGCAAAAAATGACTATGGCTTATAATATTACTTCTCAATAAACACTGGAAATGATATGGCATTCAATGTATATAATCAATCTTTGAATTAGCCTAAAATATCATTAAATGCTCATATATAACAAGAGTGATGCATCAAGCTTGCTAGAGGTGACGTCAACCTTATTTAGGGTTAGTTCTATAGATAAAGAGCTCAACGTTTTGCAAATAGGCCAATGAAAATTATCAACACGTCAATGTCTATTGCTATATGACCAAGCCACAACGTTTCCTATCAACCAAGAGTTCAAACTAGGCATGACGTTATCATTATTCTAGGGTTAGTTAGATGTTAGGGTTAGTTAGGGTTTCAAATTTAAGAAGTTTGAAAGTGTTGTTTTGACACAAGAAGCTCAACGTTGGAGAGTTGGACTAGTGCCTTAGGGTATTATGGAGTCGGAAGCAAAGGCTTTGTCTCGGGAGAATCTAAATCTAAGGACAAGAGAGTTAGGCTTTATGGTGCTGCAATGGCAGGGCCATGAAGTCAAAACCCTAAGGAGAAGAGTCTCATTCCGGTGTTGCTTAAGCAAGGCCTCATGCTCCTCCCTCTTTCCTTAAAAAATCCTTGGAAAAAACGGCTAGCTTCAAAACACAAATCTAGGGATGAAAAGTGTTGCAAGGACAAGGCCTTTCAAACCCTAAAATTCAAAACCCTAGGTGTAAAATCAATTAGGCCTAGGATGTCTTCTTTCTTCAGCTTATGTTCAAAAGCTAACTCAGAAAAAGGGGAACTAGTGTAGCAACGGCTAGGCTATATCCTCCTTAATCAATGGCTAAAACAAGTTTTCTATCATGGGGACATATAGCAAGGACCTACTTGTGTGCTTTCTACCTAGGGTTTCAATGATTAAGCAAAATAATAAAAATGTAACAATAAATGCAAGAGATTTAACCTACAACCATTCATTTAAGAAGTTTTGCATGAGAAATACACTTACAAATCAATGAAGAGCTTATAAAACCCTAGTTGTAAACCTTCCAATGATAGAAAACACAATAAAAATGCCAAGAATGATCCTCCACAAGAGTAGCGCCTCACTTCCAAGAGAAAAATACCAAGACAAAAGACTAAAAATGATTCTCTCACAAGAGAGTGAGTTGTGTTATGTTAAAATGAGAGGCAATGTCCTCTATTTATATCATCCTAATGAACTTTAATTACAAAATAGGTTATTTAAAACAGCCGACAAGGCTGACTGACAATATTACACTGCTTGTCACATTAAATGCTACAAATGTCACAATATGAGCTCAAAAGGGAGATGTCAGGCCCCTCTGAGGGAGACATTGGCCCTTTTTGGCCAAGATCAACATCCAAGAAGCAGAACGTTGGCCCTTTTAGGGCTTCTCCAAGCTTCCACACATGCCAAATGACCCCAGCACACTGCCACATGCTCCAGAAAAATGTCCAGCTACCTCAGGTGACGTCCTGTCCATCAAAAGCAATCGTCCCATCTGCAGTGGGTGATCCCCCCTAGGTCGGGCTCTGCTATGGTGTCCTGGTGGAATGTCCTTCTGTCTTCTTTATGCAAATGCTCATCACCACGTTGTCTTGCCTCTGCCATCCCAGCAACCATCTGATGGGCTCTTTAGCCCCATGGAGGTTCGAACTAATCATATCCCCATGTGTACCAATCCACTAGTACCTGTCCGCCGGGTATGGTCCTGCACATCAAAGACTACGCCCTCCATGGTCTCATCAGTCCTCGGGATCATGGCAATGTTAATCACATTTCATCATTAAATTTATCAAATATATGCATGAAATCCCTAACATATCATCTAAGAGCTCAAAGACATTACACATATCTACTATACAAAGCTGAAGAAATCGACAGAATAACCGATTGGGCTAATACCCACAAGAGAAGGAAAGTTTCCTCAGAGGATCATTCAAGCCATGTTTTATGAGGTGATATGGTCTAGGCATGTCCAGTCATAGTAAGACCAAGGGCAGGTGTTGTCTGTGGGTGCCTTTGTAGGAGGTGAGTTGTACCTGTCATGGATGCATTTTTTCCAAACCCCTTTATTGCCTTTATTGCCTTTATTTATTTCTTTTCTTTCTTTTTTACTTCAAGTTCTGACCAGAGGACACTGCCTTGGCGTGGTGACCAGAGCTGACAGTGTTACCCACTAGTATCTTCATAGAAATGATAAGGCTGGCTCCTGATGAGACCCCCTTTCCCTTGGCCATGCAACCAAAGGTCATTTCCCTGGCGTGGTGACCAGATAGTGGCAATTTCATACTTCTGGATACCTATGAACATAATGGGTCGGCTCGTGATGAGACCTCCCATCCTCTTGGTTAGGTCTTGTTTTGTTATTTTTCTTAGGGTCCCTTTAGTTTTTTATCGAGAGGCCTTTGATGGCCTTCTCGGGGATCCCTGGGCGAAGCATCTCTAGGTTTCATTTCTTATGGATTTTATCTTTTACCAGCTGCTTTTACCCCCTGGGCCTTTAGCCCCTTCTTCCCACAAGACAAAGTGTAACCCCAAAGTTCATCCTAATGGAAGGACTAGGGGAATGGGATGGCTGTGCGGGAAATAAGATGTAAAATGATAAAATGGTGGGAGCGGACGATGGCTATGCAAATCCCCCTTGGTGGCTAACCAAAACCCATGAATATCAGCTTGCTAAGTCACCCCATCAATCACCCCAACAACGGTCAAGTGGATTAGTGAAATATCCAAGCAGTCATCAGAAATGAAAGGAACCTGATGCATATATAAGAAGGTTGTAATGATCAAACATGACACATACCATGATACCTTGGACCAATTACCTCGTGGAGCAAGAGTCCTCTCCGATGCAAGTCCAATCCGGTGGTGATGGAAGCTGTTGCTACTAACAGGACAAGTCTGGCAAAGAAGAAGAAGGATGGGCCCTCCAGGGCCATGCTCAGGTCAATCCTGCTCTCGGTACTTCATGTCTAGAACTTGTGGGCCTCGAGACATGATCTCCTAGTTATCCCTAGATATCGGGGATAACATTCCCAACATATGTTATTTCTCCTATTCTATTGCAGTAGATTCAACTAAGGTCGGGAAAAGTTCTGGATAGGCAGAGACCTTGAGTAGTCATCCAGGAAGAAGAAGAAGAGGAAACCCCCAAACAACATATGGATGACACTAGGTCGGAAGTTGTTATTATTCCTAAGGACCAAGAACCCAAGCTTCCCCAAAATGAACCTTCGCAAATTATGAAGTCCCCTCCTTATCTAGAAAGATTGGTAATCGAGAAACCTACCACCTAACCAGAATTTGACATCTTGAATGAATTGAAGAATATTTGTGTCAAGATTCCCTTGCTACAAGCCATTAAGGACATTCCAATCTATAGTAAGGTGGTCAAAGAATTGTGTATTAAGAAGCCAGGTAGGAAGTAGAAGGATCCTCCAATAGTACATTTGATAGGAGAACTTTCTGAGTACATATCAAAGCAGTCTAAGGTAGAAAAATACAAAAACCCAGGAAACCCCATAGTGACCATAACCATTAATGAGGTTTCCATTGGGAAAACTCTCATAGACCTAGGGGCATCCATCAATGTTATGACCGTTACTACCTTGGAGGAACTATAGTTCAAACCTCTTCTTAGACCTACCCCGACTATTTTGGAATTAGCAGATAAGACCAGGGTTATACTTGAAGGAATTTTTGATGATATCATAGTTACTTTAGCCTCATGGGAGTACCCATTAGACTTTCTAGTCATCCACTCAAAGGATCCTACCAAAGGCCATCCTGTTATTTTGGGAAGACCTTGGTTAGCCACAACCAATGCATTGATTGGTTGTAGAGAGGGAGAAATGACCAGCTCAAATAGACTTTCTATCCAGAAGCTCACCATATACCCTCTAGCCCAACCTATCATGGAGAATGTATGGTGGCTTGAATTTCCATACAAGAATGAGGACTGGGAATAAACCGTGCTACAAAGTGACCATGCCTGGGCACTTCAGGAGCACACAATAGAAAATGTGCTAAACCAATTTATTTCTGCTATCACGTGTGTTGATTTTCCACAATCTTTTCCCCAATTTGAGTACATGTTTGGGGAATAATTTCAAGAAAAATTGGACCCATCGATTTTATCTTCGATATAGATGAGTCTTCCACATATTATACCATGCCATACGAGATTATTCCAGGAAAATTTCTACATATAAACTCTGGGCTAGATGCAGACCAATCAGGGGCATTCACCTAGGAATACACTTACATGAAGGGTATACACCCTGACACATGCATTCATCGCATATATACCCAGGGGGAAGTAACACCTGTTAGGAAACCCCAGAGAAGGATGAACCCAAATCTCAAAGATATAGTAAAAGAGGAAATCCAAAATTTATTAACTGTTGAATTTATTTATCCCATCTCCGACAATAAATGGGTATCCCCCCTTGTAGTGGTTCCAAATAAAGTGATCGGGAAATGGAGAATTTGTGTTGATTTGTGGGAACTCAACAAAGCCACTCTAAAGGATTACTTTCCTCTTCCTTTCATTGACCAAGTTTTGGATACCATGTCTGGGAATAAGTATTTCTCCTTTTTAGATGGATATAGCGGGTATAATCAAATTCTCATAGCACCTGAGGATCAAGGCAAGACTACCTTTACTTGTCCTTGGGGCACCTATGCCTATAGGGTCTTTCCATTTGTATTGTGTAATGCTCCTGCCACATTTCAACGAGCAGTATTAGGGATATTTTCCGATCGTATTCATGATTGTGTGGAGGTATACATGGATGAATTCACAGTATATGGAAATACTTACCAGGAAGCCTCAGATAATTTAGAAAAAGTCCTTATCAAATGCCAAGAAATGAACATGTCTCTAAGTCATGAAAAATGTAAAATGTTGTTAACTAAAGGAGTGGTTCTAGGACATCATGTTTCATCTGAAGGGATAAAAGTCGATCTTGCAAATATTGAGGTCATTGTCAGACTTTCACCCCCCAAAAATCAGAAAGAGGTGAGAAGATTTCTTGGACATGCCGGATACTACCGGCGGTTTATTGAAAATTTCACAAAGATTGTTGCACCCATGTTTGGATTGTTAATAAAGGATGTTGAGTTTGTTTGGACTGAGCAGTGTCAAACTTCCTTCGAAACCCTAAAATCTAAGTTGTTTATGGCACCAATTCTTAGAGGGCCCAATTGGGCTCTCCCATTTCATATATCCACTAATGCCTCTGACACTGCATTAGGAGGAGTATTAGTGCAGAAAAAAGACAAGCAGCCTTGTGCCATTTATTTTTTGAGCAAGAACTTGTCCCCTACCGAGTTAAACTACACAGTTATCGAGAAGGAATTATTGGCAGTAGTTCATGCTATCAATAAGTTTCGCCACTACATCACAGGTTACAAAGTATTTGTAGATACAGATAATTCCTCCATTAGATTTCTCATGAATAAACCCATAACTAATGGTCGAGTGACTAGGTGGCTCCTGCTATTGCAAGAATTAAATATCACCATTCTTGACCGGCCTGGAAAGAAGAATTTGGTAGCTGGTTTTCTTTCACAAATAAAAAATGAGGATGATGACATTCCTGTAGATGATAGTTTCCTAGATGAGCACCTTTTTTCCCTTTCTATAAAGACCCCATGGTTTGCAGATATGGAAAACTATTCGGCTACTAGGAAGTTACTGTCTCATTTGTCACCTCATGAAAAACGTAGAATTATCACGCCAAGTGCCAATTACTCTTGGGTTGGCCATGAACTTTTTTGTATAGGTACTAATTTGATTATTCGTAGATGTGTCCAAGATGACAAGATACCAGAAATACTACGTAGTTGTCATGATGGACCATGTGGTGGCCATTTTTCTGACAAGCATACAACATATAAAGTGTTACATTTAGGTTACTATTGGCCTAGAGTTTTCAAGGATGTTGCCAAGTATGTGAGGAGTTGTGATAGTTTTCAAAGAATAGGAAGACCCACGTCAACTGACGAAATGCCCTTGCGTTCCCAAGTTATGATAGAACCTTTCGAGAAGTGGGCCCTTGACTTTGTAGGGCCATTTTCACCCATGTCTTGTAAGAGAAACTATATTTTGGTTTGTACAGATTATGTCACCAAGTGGGTAGAGGAAAAAGCCCTATTTAGGGCTACAGAAAGATCCGTTGTCGAATTTATCTATGAATACATCTTTACCCGCTTCAGTGTTCCTCGTGAAATTGTTACAGACCAAGGCACTCAATTCACTTCCAAGATGATGAGAGAAATAACGGAGAAATATGGGATTAAACACTGTAAATATTCTTCATACCACCCACAAGCTAATGGTCAGGTAGAGTCTACAAACAAATTTCTAGAAGCTATATTAACCAAGATTGTTCAATTACATTATCGAGATTGGACTGATAGGCTTCCAGAGTCTTTTTGGGCATATCGGACCACCTGGAGAAACACCACTGGGCATACCCCTTATTAGCTAGTGTATGGGAAACAAGTACTTCTACCAATAGAATTCCAAGTAAGGACCTTCCATATTTCCGTAGAATTGGGATTAAACTTATATGAGGCTCAGAAACAACGAGCCCTGCAATTAAATGAGTTGGATGAGATTAGGCAAGACGTTATCCAACGAATAGTCCAAAACCAGAGGAGCAAGTAGCATGACAAGTTTATTAATAAGAAACACTTCCAACCTAGTGATTGGGCTTTGTTGTTTCACTCCCCATTTAAAACCTTCAAAGGAAAACTCACCACTCAGTGGTTGGGTCCTTACGAGGTAGTCACTATATATGACAATGGAGCTGTGAAAATCAAAACAATCAATGATGGACATGTCTCCTTTGTAGTAAATGGACACCGACTCAAACTTTATCACAGACCCATTTCCAAAGAATATTTTCTAGAAGTTATGTCAACTGACAAGGCATTGGCCTTAGTAGATGGGGAAGTCCCCCCTTGTTCTTGAATTTTTTCTGAATTTTCGACTATATATATGGAAATAATTTTGAATTTTGTTGATTGACAATTCTAGATATTTCTGTAGGTATTTATTTCACTAGGGTAGATTGTTTCAAGGAAATATAAAAGAAGGATTTTTATTCAAAATATTGTTATACTTGAACCTTGTTTTCTACTAAGAATCAAATGAATAATGACTAGCGGTAATTAGCCATATTTTTGCAAAGATTTTCATCTTCTTTTTCTCAAGGCATATTAAGAAGCAATTGCTCTTGAAAACCTTCACCACTATATAAGGAAGTGATACCATAACCATCAAGCTTAGAGGTCACTTGTACAATTTTCCCAAGAAACCTGAGTAAGTGAGTAAAGTATATTTATTAAAGAGTAACAAGGAGGTCTGATTAGCGGTTAGCCATGGAAACATCAAAAAAAAGGAAGAAAGTGAGCTTAGCCTAAATATACCTTTTTGTTCTTTCCCAATGGTACCATCCACTACACACTAAAAATACTTGATTATATCATATATTTAGACAAACTATGCTCGCTTAAGTACCCCTTACATCAGGACAATCACTAAGGAATATATAACGGAAAGTCATCCTATAACATAAATACCATCCCAATTAAAAAAGAGAAAAAAGTTTTTTTCAGAGCTATTCCCCCATCTTCTTGCACAAATGAATCTTATATTAAAATATTAAAAGATGGAGGGATAGTCTTTGAGGGTGTAAGAGGCTAACCCGTTGGGATACTGAACAGGTCTGTTGGCAGCGGGTATCGGCCTGTGATATGACTAGGTAAACCTGCTGGAGTACTAAACAGGCTTGCTAGCAGCGGGGCATTCTACCCAGCGAGGATGATAATCTGACAAAAAATAAATAAGAAATTTAAAATTGTCCCGATGTACGACATTACTTGTAGACAAAGCTAACACGAAGTATGTATGGTCAACGGAAGGTTAATGAAATTCACAAATTTTCCATTAGGAACTAAATTTGAGACTATCTTGAAACTCTCTCGCCTACCTCTTCTTATCTATATATAGGATCTCTTATCCTATAGGTGGGGCCATATTCTAACCGTCTCGTCAGACCGATATGTGAAATTTATCTCTACACTTAACAAGTTGTAAATCTTCGGCTATTAGGAGAATTGACTGGTTTCCTATATTTTTTATTGTGAGGTGTCACAATACTTAGGTGTGGGGGAGGGGTTTCATGAGTTGAAAAATGATAACACTGCCTAGAAGAAGTAAAATCTTTGTAAAAAAATTGTGTATTGTTTTGATGATACACGCTATTACATCAAC
>ML784447.1:916904-946999 GCA_009831015.1 Picea engelmannii
CCTGTGTGTTATAAACTGTTGTACATTTCCTTAACAGACCACTTAACTGGTTTATTTTCGTTATAGATTGTTCATTACAGAGTTGAAATTACATGACTTATGCGAGATAAAGGAATGGATTGAGTGAGAACAATGGCAAAACAAATAATAATGGAACACTCTGCCTTTGCTCCTATTCGTTGTGACTGTCAAAATCGTTCTAAGACTGAAGGCTGTGGATAAAACATCCATAACAGGAGGAATAAAATTTGTTTTGCACAAGGGTATTGTTATCACCATAACAATTCTCATATAGGATCCAAGTTTCAAATTTAGAAGAGGGCTAGAGCAGTGTGGAGATGTGATAAATTTGGAGGATCATGTCACATCTAGCGGAGAAGGGCCAATATAGTGGAGGCAGGAAAGTTGATGGGGCCCGACGGGCCACGGATCTTAAACAACCCAGATCGACAGTCATGAGACATATTAGGTGAGGAAATAGCGCAAAGGTTAATCACTCAAGAAAGGGCCAGGGAAAATACCATGGTTTCCCCTCGCAGACACGTGGCACCTCCAGAGGCATATCGGGGCGAAAAGTGGTCTACCCAAAACCGCTTTGCCTCGCCCCCGATATCGAAAAGCACATATAAAATGAGGGACCCGGTCATTATTTTATGATATTTCAAATCTTTTGAAAGTTCAAAAATTGGTGCAAACACTCCATTGAACTGAATCTTAACAGTGAACCAGACTCACACATTCTCCACTAATCCACAGGTATTTTTCATCATGGCAATGAATCTTGTCATTTTATCCGTAATAGAGCAAGACCCCGCCTCTAAATAATAATCCCTAATTGATAGGGACTCCAATGTATTTGACACAGAAATAACCGTCTCACCCATTTCTGTATCTAGAGCCAATTTGTTAGACAATGTCAGAAAACAAATACCCTTCTTCGAAGCGACCCAAGCCTCCTTAACCCCTTACGTCGTTGAAGTCATATTTCCTTTTCCAGAATTCATAAGCTGGTGTGAGGAACAATACTCCCAGGAAGAAAAGGTCATTTTGAATAAGTTAGGGTCAAAAGTCTTGTGCAAAATAGATAGCCAGTCAATTCGACACGCCCTCAGTACATCAGAGTCTTCCCCTGCAATTTCGGAGCCCTTCGAGGAAGAGAAACTAATCATAGTCTACAAAGAATGTCCCCCTGAGGTCAAAACCCTATTTTTGTAGACCATCGTTAAACTTGAACATCATTCTAAGAGTTTGTTGTTTCCCAGGAATGTAAGTGTCATGGTTATTGAGGTTCAGTGGGCCTGTTCCATACTCAGTCAAATTTTAGGGTTGGATAACGACAAGTTTGTAGTAGAGGTCATGTTGGGTTTTTTGTTGACCTTTTTCCAGTCAGAGTCCAGTCAGTCAGTCAGGATCAGCTTTGAATATTTCATCGCCAATAATGTGCACAAACAGTTGGTAAATTTCAAATCACTGAGACACTTCATGTATTACATGCATTTGCTAAGGATGTTCCTGGAAACAAGTAAGACAGAATTCCCTTAAGCTGCATTCGTCTCGACCAAATGAAAAAGGATCACAATGCTTATTTTAATAAATAAGATCATGTCCAGTGTTTATATCTTAATCTTCATCATGGGCCTGCCAAGGGTTTTGGAAGAAATGAAAATCTCTTTACAACCCAATCCAGAGAACAGGGTAGGAGATTGGATGTTGTTCATGCATTCTACTATAATTTGGGTATATGGTTATCAAGAGGGACCTTACCTTTTACCTGTCTTCTTAACTCCAAGAGTATTTTCACTAGAGTTCATTGGACAAAGGATCATTTCAGAAACAAAGCATTTTCTGAAAATTCACAAGGCATCTAACTTAAATTTCCTTTCATAATAGTACCCTCTGTGGTAAAGACTAGGTCATGTTTGCCTCAGATCCAGACCAAGCTTAGTGAATTTGGGTTTACATAGTTACAAGGGAGGAAATATGATCCACACCGGGTCATATCTAAAATAATACTGATGAGCACACAAGGCCCCTATGAGCATGAGCATGTTGAAGGATTTGATAAACTGGAAAATCAAGAAACATGTGCAGATATGGAAGTTGTTTTACAGCCTGATCAGAAACAACAAATAGAGTCAGCCCCATAGCAAATCCAGACAAAGAAAACTTCTACAAGGTTGATTATTAAAGCTCCAAATATGAGTGTTTATAACAAGAGGAGAATTTCATAGGCCCTAGATGCCAATAGTCAGCAAAATGTTCCCAAGAAAGTGAAAATCACACAGACCCCATAGATAGTAAACCTAGAAGAGGAAGAGCCCAAAGAGAAAATGAACATGGATATGGTGGAGAGAAGAACCATGAACAAAGAAGCTAATACAGAGAGCATGCCATAAGGTGAAATCAACTCAAGAGCTTTCAGCAGTAAGAAACATGTCTTTAGTAAGGCACCTGGAGCAGTCTACCAATCCAAAGAAGATTTGGCAAACCAATACATTGTGAAAGGAAATATGGCCATGACTGAAATTGGAGATTTGTTACCTGAAGTAGAGAGGATCTCCCGGCACAAGTATTCCTTGTACTCGGTCAGGGATGTAGAAATAAAGACAATTAACATAGCAATGGCAGATGAGGATAAAGTGTCTAAAATCAAGTTGCATTATGAAAATATTGGTGCCCCAAACAAGGTAAAGTTCCACAGAAATGCCAATGACATGCTATATGCAGAATACCTGATTCTGAGTTTGAGGGTTTCAATACTGACAACCCATGCACTCAAATTGGATGTAGAATTGAAGCAGGAAAAATCATCTAGCATAGCCTGGCAAACATAAGTCAAAAGATTGGAATCTGAAGGCCCTCAAGGGGTAAGAGCTTCTTTAGATGAGAAAGAGAAGATGATCCAAAGCCTGACAAATAAGACGAATATGTTTGGACCCAGTTTGGTGGAATATTTAGCCACGGACCCAGTTTGGTGGAATATTTGGCCACGGACTTTGATATTTTGAATCAGTTTAAGAAAATAAATACTAGGCTCCCAACTATGTCTTATGCTACTTGCATTGATCTGTAGATTCTGATAAAGGAAATGATGGATTACGATATTCCTTCTGACTAACAGTGGAAGGAGATCGTGTGGCTGGGTAGGACGAAATGCAGTTTTCCAGGGACCAGTAAGTAACCTCCAGGTGTCACCAAACTGGTAAGTTTGACAGAAGATCGGAGCAAGACAGATGGCGTAGAGGAAGTCGAGCAGTCAGAGAGATCCGTACCTAGTTTATGAAACATTTTTTTTAAAATCATTGCAAATCAGTTCGCCTACCGAAACCGTTGGCTTGTAATTATTTTAGTCAGTTTTAGAAATCGAAACACTTCAATTTCATCCATTGTAATCGAATTGTATAAGTACTAGGAGTTTTGAACTAATTAATGTTGGCAGAAGTGCAAGGGAACCTTTTTGGTTGTATGAACTACATTGTAATTTTCTAGAGCTGAATTGAATATATATGCAAAAGATTTTGAAGTCTCTATGAAAATATTCTAATGGTGGTGATATGAGTTTTGTCTTCTCTCATCATATGTATTTCATGTGTTCTTTATTTACATTTGCATTGTCTTCTGTTTAAATTGGATAGCTAAAAGATAAGAATTCATCTTGTGATTCTCTTGGCTTAAGCAATTTAAGCTATGTATTGTTCTTCCTAGCTAATTCAGAATTCATTTCAATATTTCTCTAATGCAATTATTTGTTTTCCCTTTCTTCCTACACTCTGCTTAAATTCAATTTATAACTCAGATTCATCGCCTCATTTAGCCTTTATCCTCTGGAGAGTTCTACCGGCTGGTCATTTTTTCATTCACTTTTAGAATTTTGACTCCATAGACCTGAGTGTACCTCCTCTTCCTTGCCAGCAACTTTATAAAAAAACCCCAAAACATTATGAATCTAGCCATTGATTGCCAAAGAAATATCAAGTGACATGAGAGAGCCCTCTCTCAGTTGAGCAGGCTAGTGCCCATCTCTAAAGTAGGTTGAAACAGTTACCTCTATCATTTGTCTATCAGCCAGGAAAAATTTACAGAGTGCTAACATTCTGGTGTCGTTGTCGGGGATGAAATTGATAAATATTCCCAGGGAAAAACGACTTAAAGTTTTAGCTTGATCCCTGAGGATGATAGTGGATCAAATACCTTATTGGATGAATTTATTTTTTCCCTAGAGACTCCATTACCAAAAGACCAGTTGCACCAAACAGTGTGAAATAAAAATCCTGGCTCCCAAGAGAATTCACACCAGGAGCAACCCAGACCCAGAAGTTGCAATCCCTGTATCTGACCCTGAAAAGAAAAGAAAATTCAGTAACCCTAGTGTTGCATCCAGACTAAAATCTGTCATTACCCAAGGACGAAGTAACAAGCATTGAGGACCTTGAGTTTGACGTGAAATTTGAGCAAGCTCTATTTAGAACTAAATCTGAATCTTGTTTCAGCGAGACCATCTTTGACGAGAAACGATTCCAAGATTTGATTTTAGCCACATCTAACATGCCTATAGTGATCCCTACTCAGTGCCAACAGCCACTCAGACCCCTCACAGTAGCCATGGCAGCTAGATTTACTCCTCTCATACTGCCTGCTCAACTACATGATTTACCTCAAGATTATAGCCTAAGGATCAAACTATATGATGTTGAAGGTAACATATCAGCCCAGAAGCACTTGGATTGGTTTAATGATTTCATAGAATTAGAGGAGGTGGACTTTGAATATGTAAAAATGAGACTTTTTACACAAATTCTTAAGGGAGAAGTAAGGAAGTGGTTCAGAGCCCTTCCAGCAGCTAGTACTGTGGACTTTGATGCCTTTGAAACTAATTTCCTTGCAAAATGGGGAGACAAGAAAAATCCCCTTCAATTGTTGACCTAGTATAACAACATCAAGAGATCACCTGAAAAAACAGTGCAGGAGTTTTAAGCCAGATTCATAAAGGTATATAATTTGATTCTTGCTGAGGTAAACCCCCCCCCTAAAGCTGCTCATCTCAGATATGTTGATTCTTTTGAAAGTGATTTTGATTTATTATTGAGAGAACAAAGATCTGCTACATTAGATAATATGATGGTTGATTCCATATAGGTCGAAGTGAATCTAATGGCTTCAGGAAAGATAAAAATTGACTCTGGTAGGGACATGAACAAAGCTCAAGATAAAGAACAACCTTCAACATCACAAACATCAGAAGAAATCTTTGAAGCAATGATGATAAACATGGAGAGAATGATGGAGAGAATGGCCCCGGGTAATAGGTGTAACCCCAGAGAACAGGTTGATGGTCCACACCCAGAAATCCGAGGAGACCAACAATCCCACAAATTAGACAAAGAGAACAAAGAAATCAGGGGAATCGGGCAAATCAAGCAGATCAGGCGAATCAGGGAAATCAATGAAATCAGGGGGAACAACAAATAAGGCCTCCTTTTCAAAATAATTATGTGAATGAGAATTATGATGGATATTTTGAAGATAACATGAACTGTTGTAATGAGAAAGAAACATAGGTATTTTTTACTAAAGAGGAACACGACCAGTTCATGGATGCAAGTGAGATCTTTTTGCAGGATGAGGAGGAAAGGCTATCAGTAGAAACAAAATATTACCAGACAGGATTTCAAAATGCCATCATGAAATTCCAAAGACAATATAACCTTCGAAATCAAAAAATGCCTCCAAACCCTCCAAAGGGAAACCCTAGAAAAGAGGCTCAGAGTAACATACCTTCTTCCAGTTAGCCCAAAAAGGATTTTTCTACAAAGGAATCAGCTGCAAAGACTCTGTTGCGAAGGATTCTGCTGCAAAGGGTACTGTGGACAAAGGAAAGCAGAAAGAAGAACCCCAGAAGAAAATATTGGAGGCAATGAAAGAAACAGTCACCAAAGAGGTAGAGAAAACATCATCCTCCTTTAATTTTGAAAGTGAGATGGCCAAGATCAAAATTTATGTACCATTTAATGAATTGATCAAGAATAGAAAATATAGAAATCATATTATCAGGATGCTTAAGATGGAACAAACCTCTGATACATTGAACATACAATATGATCACCCAACCATCTTATTCAGACCAAGAGTAGAAGAAAATAGTGATAATGAAGAAGTCCCCCCTTTTTATGTCAGCTTGAAAAATCATGACATGACTCTACACAATGCCATGTTGGATTCTGGAGCATCTCACAATCTGATGTTGAAAGTGGTCATGGGTCAATTGGGCCTAGATATCACAAGGCCCTATAAAGATATGTTCTCCTTCGATTCAAGAAAGGTGAAATGCCTTGGCCTGATCAAAGATTTGGTGGTGTCTTTGGCACAAATGCTAGCAAAGAACATGGTTATGGATGTAGTGGTTGCTGATATCCCTCCAAAATTTGGCATCCTGTTGTCCAGGTCATGGGCTACAAAATTAAAGGGAACTCTCCAGATGGACATGTCATACGCCACTATCCCTGTCTTTGTTCAAGACAACAGATTGTACATAGAGGTTTTTCTTAATTACATGGTTAGCAACAAGTCACAACCTAGCAATCATCCCATCTATTCAATGGAAATTGAGTTGGGATCTTCTATTTTCTTCAATGACCTGTGTTGCGAAGAGAAAGAACCAGAAATTGACATGGCTAACAAAAAGAGATATGATCAACAGATTGAGGAATATTCAGAGTAGCAGGATGACGCAGAAGATCAGATTTGGAAGAAGAATTTTGATGGGGTTTCCTGCAGAGAAGGATTAGGAGATGGCGTGTGGATCAATCACCCCAAAGGAGACTCAAAATTGTGTTCTTACACTTTTGTTTTTGAATGCACGAATATCATGGCCGAATATGAAGCGTTAATATTGGGGTTAAAAGTTTTGAAAGAATTGGGTGCCAAGAGAATTGTTGTACATGGAGACTCTTAGCTAATTATAAATAAAATCAAAGGCATATACCAAGCAAAACATCCCAAAATCAGGGCTTATAGGAATATGGTACTAGACCTCCTTGAGAAATTTCCAAAATGTAATCTTTCAGCAATTCCAAGAGAACATAATCAGGTTGTTGATGCCTTGGCTACTTCAGCAGCGGTTTTCAAAGTTCCAATTTTCCCTGACAGAAGTTACAAGGTTAAGGTCAAGGATAGGCCAGCAGTGCCAGATAATATGAAGCATTGGCAAGTTTTCGAAGACGAAAAATAGATAGAAAGCTTCCTCAAGATGGAGAACGAATTAGAGAATTTGAACGTTGATGATGAATACTATGATGATGAGGTAGATGTAGCTACTTTCACAAAAAAGGGGTATTTTGACAATCAGATTGCACGCAGAGATATCATTCAGCTAAAGAGAAACATCATTCCCAAGGGTGTGATCCCATTGGAGAAACCCTTTGATAATAATGATGTGGCAAGAAGTCCAAATATTACAGTAAATGAAGGGGATGTGGAATATTGCAATATTGGGACTCTAGAAGACCCAAAGATCGTTAAGATGTCTAGAAAGCTCATCCATGAATTCAAGGAGAGATATATCAAATTAATGAAAGAGTTCCCTGATGTTTTTGCCTAGATTTATGATGATTTGAAATTTTATGACACCAGTATAATCTAGCATGTGATCCCAATCAAAGAAGATCACAAGCCGTTCAAACAGAAATTGAGAAGGATAAATCCTTTACTACTGCCTTTGATCGAGAAATAAGTAAAGAAACTATTTGAATCCAAAATCATAGTGTCCCTGAGATTTTCTAAATGGGTGGAAAATCTAGTGCCAGATAGAAAAAAGAGTGGAGAAATCAGGTTGTGTGTGGATTTCAGGAATATGAACAAAGTATCTCTAAAAGAAAACCACCCACTGCCTAAGATGGATCATATCTAACAGAAGGTGGTGGGTTCTCAGAAAATGTCAATGTTAGATGGATTCTCTGGATACAATCAAGTTATGGTACACCCTAACGATCAATAAAAGACTGCATTCACAACACCTTGGGGAACATTCATGTATGCCAAGATGCCTTTTGTGCTCATGAATGTAGAGGAAACATTTCAGAGAGTTATGGACATAGATTTTGCTGATAAGAAAGACAAGTTCATTGTTATCTACCTGGATGATATCATTGTGTATTCTGCCTCGGATGAGGAACACCTCAATCATCTAAGAAAGGCATTTGAAAAATGCAGAAAGTTTGGTATATCGTTGAATCCCAATAAGTCAAATTTTGTCATGGAAGAAGGAAAGATTGTGGGTCATATTATTTCGAAAGAGGGGATAAAGGTGGATCCCAGTAGAGTTGAAGGAATCTTGAAGATTGGCATACCTAGAAGTAAAAAGGAGGTACAATATTTCCTGGGAAAAGTCAATTTTCTGAGAAGATTCATCCCTAATTTGGCTAAAATCATAAAACATATTACCAACATGCTCAAGAAGGGAAATGAAATAAAATGGATTCCTGAAGCCAGAAAGTCCTTTGAAGACATCAAGGTGGCATTGACCAAGGCTCCAATACTGGCCAGTCCTAATTTTGAAAATGATTTCATATTGTTCTCTTTCACCTCAAAACACACAATTGCTGGTGTTTTACTCCAGAAAGATGACCAAAATTTTGAGAATCCCATAGCATATTACAACAAGACATTGAGGGATGCTCCTTTGAAATATGACATCATGGAGAAGCAAGCATATGCTCTATTCAAGGCCTTGAAAGAATTCAGAGTTTACATCCTACATTCCCATACTACTGCTTATGTACCCAACAGCTCAGTGAAAGACATATTAACCCAGCTTGATCCTGAAGGAAAGAGGGAAAAATGGATAGTGGTGTTGTTATAATATGATCTTGAGATCAAACCCACAAAGTTGATCAAGTGACAGGGGCTGGCAAATTTGATGGCACAGACCAATTACAAACTCTTAGGAATAAATTTCATTGCAGACCTGTCAAAGGTTGCAGAAGAAGAGAAAGTGACTCCACAAATATCCCAAAAATTTCTTGATTCCACATGGTATGCGGACATCATCTTTGTGTTGAAAAATTTGTAGGCTTCTCCTGAATTTTGTAAAACAAAGTCCAGATTCTTGAAACTGAAGGCAACAAAGTTTTGTATAGTAAATGAATCTCTATATTGGAAAGATCTAGGGGGGATTTTATTGAGTTGTTTGATAGAAGAAGAAGAAGAAGAAAACACCATCAGAGAGTTCCATAAGGGTGACTGTGGGGGCCATAATTATTAGAAGACAACTATGCATAATATTTTGAGGGTTGGTTTCTATTGGCCTAGCGTTTTCCCGATGTCTATAAAGAGGTTTCAAAATGCCATGAATGTCAGAGTTTTGATGGAAAAGGAAAATTGAAGCCTCTTCCTTTGAAACCAATTTATGTCGAATATCCTTTCAGACAGTCGAGCCTTGATTTTATAGGGGAAATACATCCACAATCCTCGGCCCAACACAGGTGGATTCTGACAGCAACAGATTATTTCACTAAGTGGATTGAGGTAGTTCCCACGAGGCAGGCAACAGATGATGTTATCATCTGGTTTTTAGAAGAAAATATTATGTCCCGGTTCGGGTGCCCAACTAAGATCATAACAGACAATGCAACGGCTTTCAAGTCCAAGAAAATAAAAAAATTATGCAGTGATTACAATATCACCCTTGGTCATTCTACATCATACTATCCTTAAGGGAATGGGTTGGTTGAGTCTTCGAATAAAATCTTAGTCAAAATCATCAAAAAACTGTCGCAAGAAAATAAAAAGGCCTGGCACAAAAAGATCATCCATGCACTGTGGGTTGACATAATATCCCCAAAGAGATCTATAGCCACATCCCCTTTCGATATCGTCTATGGAACTGAAGCAATTTTTCCTACTACATTGGGTTTGTCAGTAATGATACTGTTGCAGGAGAAATATGCAGAGACAGATGCCACACAAAGAAGGAAGGATGAACTCATCAGTGTACAACAAACCAGAGAAAATGCTTTCGACAATACTCAACTGCGCCAAGACAAGACCAAAGAGGATTTCGACAGACATACCAAGGTAGATAACTTCAAGCCAAGAGACTTGGTACTAAAATGGGATGCCATAAATGAAGATAAAGGAAAACATGGGAAATTTGATCACCTATGGCTGGGCCCATTCAAAATTGCAGCATATCGTGGAAGTAACGCCTACATACTACAGGATATTAATGGAGACATCGTTGGAGGAGGGCCTGTGAATGGAAGGTTCCTCAAGCATTATATCATTTAAACATCATCAACCCTTCCATTCATTGTACATAATTGTTTTGTGTTTTTGTTTCGCATGAAGAAGTTGGAATAAAAGAAACACAGTTGAAGCTCGAGGTGAAGGTCTTGAGGTGTGCTGGGTAGATTTTGATTTTTTTTAATAATGGTAGGCGGATTCAGACTACAGAAATAAATCACAGACCAATGGGTAGGCACGTGGTCTATCATTCTTTGCCACCTCATAGGGAGGATAGCATCCCCAATAGGATCCTATGTTATCACCATAAAAATTCTCAGATAGGATCCAAGTTTCAGATTTCGCAGAGGGCTAGAGTAGTGTGGAGATGCGATAAATTTGGAGGATCGGGTCACATCTAGCAGAGAAGGGCCAATATAGTGGAGGCATAGAATTTGATGGGGCTCGGCGGGCCACAGATCTTAAACAGCCTAGATCTATGGTCAGAAGACATATCAGGCAAGGAAATAGCACGAAGGTTAATCGCTCAAGAGAGGGTCAAGGAAAATACCGTGGTTTCACCTCACAGACACGTGGCGCCTCTAGAGGCATATCGGAGAGAAACGTTGTCTACTCGAAACCTCTTTGCCTCACCCCCGATAATGAAAATCGTATATAAAAGGAGGGCCCTGGTCATTATTTTATGATATTTCAAATCTTTTGAACGTTCAAAAATTTGCGCAAACACTCCTTCGAATTGAAGCTCAACAGTGAACCAGACTCACGCATTCTCCACTAATCCATAGGTATTTTTCATCATGGAAATGAATCCTGTCATTTTATCCGTAATAGAGCAAGACCCCGCCTCTAAAGAAGAAGCCCTAATTGACAGGGACTCCGATGTATTTGACAAAGAAATAACTGTCTCGCCCATTTATGTATCTAGATCCAATTTGTTAGACAATGTCTGGAAATGAATACCCTTCCTCAAAGCGGCCCAAGCCTCCTTAACCCCTTATGTCGTCGAAGTCGCATTTCCTTTTTCAGAATTCATAAGTTGGTGTTCGGAACAATACTCCTAGGAAGAAAAGGTCATTTTGAATAAGTTAGGGTGAGAATTCTTGTGCAGAATAGATAGCCAATGAATTTGACACGCCCTCAGTACATCAGAGTCTTCCCTCGCAGTGCTAGAGCCCTTCGAGGAAGAGAAACTAATCATAGTCTACAAAGAATGTCCCACCGATGTCAAAACCCTATTTTCGCAGACCATCGTTAAACCTGAACATCATTCTGAGAGTCTGCCATTGCCCATGAATGTAAGTGTCATGGTTATTGAGGTCCAGTGGGTCTGTTCCATACTCAGACAAGTTTTAGGGTTGGATAACGACAAGTTTGTAGTAGAGGTAATGTTGGGTTTTTTGTTGACCTTTTTCCAATCAGAGTCCATTCAGTCAGTCTGGATCAGCTTTGAAGATTTCATTGTCGATAATGTGCACAAAAAGTTGGTAAATTTCCAATCACTGAGACACTTCAGGTATTACACGCATTTGTTGAGGATGTTCTTGGAAACAAGTAAGACAGGATTCCCTGAAGCTGCATTCGTCTCGACCAAATGAAAAAGGATCACAATGCTTATTTTTATAAATAATATCACATCCAAGGTTTATAGCTTAATATTCAGCACGGGCCTGCCAAGGGTTTTGGAAGAAATGAAAATCTCTTTACAACCCAATCCAGAGAACAGGGTAGGAGATTGGATGATGTTCATGAATCCTACTGTAATTTGGGTATATGGTTATCAAGAGGGACCTTACCTTTTACCTTTCTTCTTGACTCCCAGAGTCTTTGCACTAGATTTCATCAGTCAAATGATCATTTCGGAAACAGAACATTTTCTGAAAATGCGAAAGGCATCTAACTTAAAGTTCCTTTCATAATAGGACCCTTTGTGGTAAAGACTAGGTCATGTTTTCCTCAGATCCAGGCCAAGCTCAGTGAATTTGGGTTTACACAGTTATAAGGGAGGAAATATGATCCACACCAGGTCATATATAAAAGAAGACTGATGAGAAGACAAGGCCCCTATGAGCATGAGCATGTTGAAGGATTTGATAAACTGGCAAATCTAGAAACCTGTGTAGATATGGAAGTCATTTTACAGGTTTATCAGACACAACAAATAGAGTCAGCCCCGCAGCAGATCCAGACACAGAAAACTTCTCCAAGGTTGATTATTAAATCTCCAAAGATGAGTGTTTATAACAAGAGGAGAATTTCAGAGGCCCTGGGCGCCAATAGTCAGCAAAATGTTCCCAAGAAAGTGAAAATCACACAGACCCCACAGATAGTAAACCTAGAAGAGGAAGATCCCAAAGAGAAAATGAGCATGGAGATGGTGGAGAGAAGAACCATGAATGAAGAAGCTAATACAAAGAGCATGCCACAGGGTGAAAGCATCTCAAGAGCTTTCAGCAACAAGAAACATGTCTTTAGTAAGGCACCTAGAGTGGTCTACCAATCCAAAGAAGATTTGGCAAACCAATACATTGTAAAAGGAAATCTGGCCATGAGTGAAATTAGATATTTGTTACCTACAGTAGAGAGGATATCCCAGTGCAAGTCTTCCCAGTACTCAGTCAAGGATGTAGAAAGAAAAAAATTTAACATAGCGGTGGAAGATGAGGATAAAGTGTCTAAAATCAAGCTGCATTATGAAAATATTGATGCCCCGGACAAGGTAAAGTTCCACGGAAATTCCAGTGGCATGCTATATTTAGACTACATGAGTTTGAGTTTGAGGGTTTCAAGATTGACAATCCATGCACTCAAATTGGATGGACAATTGAAGCAGGAAAAATCATCCAGCAAAGCCTGGCAGACACAAGTCAAAATATTGGAATCTGAAGGCCCTCAAGGGATAAAATCTTCTTTAGATGAGAAAGACAAGATGATCCAAAGCCTGAAGAGGAAGTTGAAGATGTCTACCATAGAACATCCACAGATAGCAGAGCTAGCCACTCTAGAGAAGAATAAAAAAAGGAGACATTCAGATAGGAAGCACTAAATTACAAAGCCAAAGTATTGCAGCTAGAAAAGGAAAAATAAAGTTGGTCACAAGGACAGGCAGCAAAATCAGACATGGTGTCTATTGTACCTTCTACTACAGAAACTAGATCAAACACTGTTGGATTGGTTCAGGATATGTCTCAAGTAAGCTTAAAGACAGGGGAGATCAAGAGCCTTAAGAAGGTCATAGAAAAGCTGCAGCAAGAGATGAAAATGAAGGATAAAAAGATGGCCCAATTCCAAAAGGAGAATCAAGAGTTGCAAGAAAAGGTGAACAAGTTGAAAACGAGGTTGAAGGGAAAAGTATTGTTGCAAGGAGATAAACATGTAATCTGGGATGTTGTTTCTACTGAAGCTGCTAAGTTCAGGGTTTATCTAAATTTTATAAATGACAAAGATAACATAGCTATCACTGCCCGAAGCAGATGTACTGTTGTTAATGAGACACTAGCGAAAAATCCCTCGGAATGGGCCCAGAACGCTATTAATTTGTTGAATTATGTGCCCACTGCTGATCTTCAGACCATTGGGGTAAAAGACAGAACTGCACTGATCATTTGGGCCAGGAGGATCATCGCTAAGCACAATTTTCTTTAGTCATTTCAAACCAAAGCTGTGCAAATGGAACAGAGTATACAAGATTTTAAGGATACATTTGAACAATTGTTTATCAAGGGCCTCCCACCATTTTGGGATGGTAAAGGGAAATTATACGATCAAGAGGAATACAATTCTCTCCTCACTCGGTGCAGAATGGATCATTCAAAATTTGAAGGCCTGGAAGAGAACCTGAAGGGACCCAGTTTGGTGGAATATTTGGCTGTAGAGTTTGAGATTTTGAATCAATTTAAGACAGTAAACACAAGGCTGCCAACTATGTCTTACGCTACTTGCATTGATCTAGAGGTTCTGATAAAGGAAATTATGGATTACGAGATTCTTTATGACTCACAGTGGACGGAGATCGTGCGGCTGGGCAGGACGAACTGTCATTTTCCAGGGACCAGTAAGTAACCTCCAGGTATCACCAAACTGGCAAGTTTGACAGAAGATCGGAGAAATACATATGGCGCAGAGGAAGCTGAGCAGTCAGAGAGATCCGTCCCTAGTTTATGAAACGTTTTTTGTTTAAATCATTGCAAATCGGTTCGCCTACCGAAACCGTTGGCTTGTAATTATTTTAGTTAGTTTTAGAAATCGAAATGCTTCAGTTTCAGCCATTGTAATCGAATTGTATAAGTACTAGGAGTTTTGAAATAATTAATGTTGGCAGAAGTGCAAGGGCGCCTTTTTGGTTTTTTGAACTACATTGTAATTTTCTGGAGTTTAATTGAATATATATGCAGAAGCTTTTGAAGTCTCTATGAAAAGATTCTAATGGTGGTGATATGAGTTTTGCCTTCTCTCATCGTATGTATTTCCTGTGTTCTTTATTTACATTTGCATTGTCTTTTGTTTAAATTGGATAGTTAAAAGCTCATAATTCATCTTGTGATTCTCTCAGCTTAAGCAATTTAAACTGTGTATTGTTCTTCCTAGCCAATTTAGAATTCATTTCAGTAATGCTCTGATGTAGTTATTTTTTTTCCCCTTCTTCCTACACTCTGCTTAAATTCAATTTATAACTCAGATTCATCACCTCATTTAGCCTTTATCCTCAGGAGAGTTCTACCAGCTGGTCATTGTTTTCATTCTCTTTTAGAATTTGACTCCATAGCCCTCAGTGTACCTCCTCTTCCTTGCCAACAAATTTATTAAAAAAAAACAAAACATTTTGAATCTAGCCATTGATTGCCAAAGAAATATCAAGTGACACAAGAGAGCCCTCTCTTAGTTGAGCAGGCTAGTGCTAACAGGTACCATATGGAGTACCATATGGAGTGCCATATGGAGTACCATATGGAGTGCCATATGGAGTACCGTATGAGGTGCCATATAAAAGACCATATGAGGTGCCGGATGACGCGCCATATGAAGGATCGAACGAGATGTATACGCCAGTTAATGTCCACAATTTCAAGTAACCAGGAATCAGTTGCATTTATTTGAATTAGTTAATGGCAATTAAGATTAAATGATGCAATCCTTAGACATTTTTACTATCAAATATCCAAGTCAAAGACTTGAACATTGATCTAATATCTTCATCATTACGATTGCCTCCCAAAATATGCCTTCAAATTCGAAATCGGCACACGCATGCTCACACAAGGCAACTCGTGTGTGTGAATTCATTGATGAATGAAACCGTTTCCACTCTGGGCACATTAAAAAATGGGGGGATATCTCAATTGGTTATCCCATTTATGCCTTGTGCTCTCCCTCTTCTCAATTGTGGTTGCCTCTGTCTAATTGCACTCAGCCTCTGTCTAGTCGTGCTCAAACTCTACTTAATTGCGCTCATCCTCGACCCAATTGCACCCATCCTCTGTCAAATTTCACCCCCTATTCTTTCTCCACACCGTCACCATGCCCAAACGGTATGAGTTGTCCTCATATGTTGACCTCTTTTCCATCCCTAAGTTCGCACAGTGAAAGGATGTGTTCCTTCGCGGAGGCTGGGGTTCATTCTTGGCTCATTTGCAAGGCCACGATGATGGCATTTCGATGCAATTTTCCCTTGGATTTTATGGAAAGATGGCACGCGTGGTGTCTCTTACCTTCGTGGTCTCTGAGGAATCCATTGCCTCAACCACAAAGCTTCCAAGAATTGGGGATAGATGGTTTAAACACCACCAGTTGCCAATATTGAGCTATAACAGGGTTTTCAAACATGAATTTCATAATATCTCTAGAGCTAAGGGATACTCCAAGGAGTGGATTAAAGAGGAGCTAGTTAACCCTCTCATAGTCATCACTAGATTGATCACTTGTGAAGGTAGATATTTTGTCTTTAAATCTCGTCACTTTCTATTATTAGCTCACTTAGTTCAATAAGCCATTGTATTTTCCCTTTTACTTCTTAAAGAGTCTTGAGAATATGTCTTCCCAAGTATAGAAGAATGTAACCAATCCCCATAACAACCTATTTCACCATCGCCTTATCAAACTACTTGTCTTAGCCGAGTTGGAGAAACAGGGGAAAACATAGGATGAGTTCATTTACCAATTTGTAAACCCTTATCTTACAATCAAGACTAGCAAGAAGACACTTGACCTAGAGATTGTTACTCCACCCAAACCCCATTCTCCAAAGACTCCAAACCCTCCTGCTCAAAATATTCCTTTACTGGACCAAAAGTCTAAGAAACTTGTGGATACCCCTGAAGCCTCATCGGGAAAGAAGACCAAGAAGCCTATTGCTAATCCCCCAATTCCTTCAATGTCTATTGATCCTGCACCCAAAAAGTTACAAGAGGTAATAAAACAAGACTTCCCTGTGGTCCCCACAAATAGGAGAGGAGCTAATCGATTTAATAGAGGATCTTTTCAAAAGAGTACTCGAAATACAAGAGGAAAACCTTATGAAAAACTCCTGACCACCTCGGACCCTATCCAAGTGTCCTTTGATCTTGAAAGCCCGCACAAAAGACTTAGGGAAGTGTCTGCAGAAGAATTGGAGCCTCATAGAAAGCCCTGTTACTCCTACCTCACAAATTCCTACCCCGGATCCTAAACCTGATAGACTTTCTACATATTTCAAGGGATCTAAGCCCTCATCCGAGATATTTGATATTTCTCCGACCATTGAAAAGCTACAACAGGAAAATGATCAACTGCTGCAACAATTGGAAGAGAGGAAGACTTTGGACACGCATCTTCACCATGACAATGCAATAGTCCAAACAAAGGTGAATTCCCTTCAACAATTGGTTGACGAAATGACCAAAACCAATTGCAACCTCAGGGAACAATTGAAACAACATAAGAGACACAAGACAAAATTTTCAAGGCAAGAGGGAGAAGCTTCTAAAGCTAATCCTTCTCAACAAGTCTAGTCATATGGAGCAATGCATTTTTGTTTGCAGTGGGACCTGCAAAATATTAGGTGTGGGGGTAATGTTGGGCTCGTGATTTGGTTAAAGTAACGATGATGATTAGATCCTTTTTGTTCGGTATTATATGTGTATTTTACTATTTTGAAGAAGTTTTGAAGGATTCTTATACCAAATCGTCATAACTTATACCATGTACGTATAATTGAAGTTTTGTGATGATTTCAAGTTTAATTCAACATGATTTAATGATTCCAGGGAGCTAATGCGTGATCTGTGTGTCACAGGGTAAAATTGCATAACATTTTTCCATCCAGTAGCTCATTCAGTACTCCATCCGGCACTGCATCTGTTACCCCATCCGGCACTGCGTCTGACACTCCATCTTGCACTAAAACCATGGGCAAGTTGGCAGTTGTTATATCGACGTCCTATGATGGGAAAATTGGCGACATGGGTTTTTCTTGTGCTCGCGGCCTCCAGCTACTGAGATTTTGACATCATGGATTGGGTTGTTATGCTGAGCGTTGAGTGGCTTGTTTGGTTTCTAGAAGCCATCGGTGGTTAAAACGCATTTACTGTAATTTACTATTTTTAGAGGAGGTCGACCCTTCCAGTGGTCGACCTCTCGACTTGTAACTCCTATAAATACCACAGTAGTCGTCATACAAGTGGTTAAGTTCAGAATTGTGAAGCTAGCATTGTTTTTGCTGTGTAATTCGAGACATTTCCATAACTTGTGTAAAATTGTGTTTTTAATTTAAAATGATAAAAGCATGTTGCTTGAGCTCGTGCTTCGTTGTTGAGGAGTAGTCACGACCTACTGGGAGGCCCACCAGTGGTCTGGGTGAATATTTAGCTAGTTAGCTTGTGAATTCGAGTAGTGCAATTGTTATTTCTTTTATTTTCCTGTACATGTGTTTTTATCATTTTTACTTCTTGTGTTTATTGTTCATAGCTTAACTACTCAATCTCCTTTTTGTAGGTTTATTATGAAGGATAGTGTTAATATGCCATGTATTTTTAATTAAATAGGAAATAGCTTGCAAGCTTAAGCCACTAACCCCGGTGTATGATTAAATGATAGTTATAATTTCTATATGCTGAAATAGAATAGTTAGAAGTTAAAACAGAGTATTGAGATAATGGTTTCTTTGGAAAGGTTTCGATGGATGATTAGTTGTTAGCGTTGATTTTAAATCTCAGTTTGCTTATCTAGTTTGCTCAATTAGTTTTCGTATTAATTTTCTTGTCATATGCTGAAATAGAAATAGGATTTTGAGTTATGTTTTTATGATTATTTCCATTTGCAATTTAAATTGTTAAGAATAGGATTAGTTTAGTTTACTTCATGCAATTTCCATTCTAGATCTAGATTGCAATTTTAATTCGAAGTTTGATTTTGAGTTTGGTTTTTAGTTATAAGTCTCTAATGGTATGAATTTGTTTACATTAGCATAAGAGTGCATTTGAATTAAATAGAATAGTGTTTTCCTATTGTTGATGGTTAATGCATAAATTGAAGAATCACATGGATTTTCGGGGTAGTTGATATTTCTTCTATAATGGCTAAGTTCTCACTAAATTGCTTGATTCATACTTTTCATTTCGCTATAGAAGTTAATAATGAATTTATCCCTCTTGAGTTATCACTAATTGTTAAGTTCGATCGTGATGTCATAAGACACCGAAGACATAATCATCAACATTATATTTGAAGTTTTCTTGTCATTGTAGATTAAAGAGTAGTTGTTGATTAATATTTGAATGTTGTTATGAGGTTTTTAATTCAATAGGTTAAGATCTCCTTTTGTAGATTAGAAGTAATTATGAATTTCATCTTAAGAATAGAGTTCACTTTCTTAATAATTGATTAGTTATATGTTAAGTAGTTTTTATTAAGTTTACTTGTTGCATAAGTTTTAATAGGGTAGTTGCTTGCTTATTTGCTTGTTTACTTGTCGTTGTTCATTGAATTTGAATAGATTGATTAGATTAGTTTGTTGTTGTTATTAAGTTGAATAGATTAAATAGATGGCTTGATTTTGCTCATTAGTTTGATTAAGTTCACTTGTTCATTTTAGGGTTTTCATTTGCTTTCTTAGGACAATCCATCGATCCATTGTTCAAACGTTACTTAGGGTAAATAGTTTAAGTTCCTTGATAGGGTTTGGTCATTGATAATATTTTCTTAAGTAGATTAGATATTAGATAGACCATTTCCTTAGTTAGACTATACTACCTCTAACTTTTCTTCCTTGGCATATATAGTGCTACAACTCTAATTTTACTTACCCTGGGTTGACAATTTAATTGAGGGTTTTTAGTGCATATAGAACACCCATCAGACCTGATGGCAGTTCCTGAAGATATCACAAGATTGCATGTTAGTTCATTTAGAAATCCATTCTGGGAAATCGCCTGGCTATTTACAAGAATAACGGGACACGAGTCCACATCTGCTATTTCCCGCATGGCTCTTTATATTTTTTATTTCACAGTCAAGGAACAAGCCATTTTTTATTGGGGCAAGCTAATTTCCCATGAAATTTGTTCCCAACTGTCAAGCTTCAAAAAGGAGAAGAAATTGATTATGTCATCCTACTTGGTTTTTATGATAGCACATTGTTGCCACTTTCTAGAATTGTCTCTATCTAAGAAGGTAAACTGGGAATTCGACCCAGTAACATTCTGGTACCAGGCCTTATGGAAGCACAAGGCATCCCACTATTTTTATGAGGTTTTTAATGGATTTGTGTCTGTTTTCAAAGTTTTGTTGTTAGGAGAAGATGCTCCCCGCATATCTGACCAGGCAACCAGGTTTTTGGACAGGAAGGGGGCACTTGAACATATGGATAATTACATTGTGATAAGGATTTTTGGCTCTAGGGAAAAACCTCTCTCCTTCCATGTCACATTACAGACAGAATGTTTGTTACAGAAATAACAAAGAAATAAAACTATTGATTGCATTTATTCCAAGAGAAAAGAAAAAATAGTTCATTCCTCTACCTTGGAAAGTTGTGGAATTCATGTTGAACCTAATATATGATGAAATCCTAAGAGGGTTTGAACCTAATAAAAAAAAAATTAGAACATTTACAAACACTTGGATTCGGCAATTCGTTTTTCAAAAAACACCTGACCGAAAATAGAGACACTGACCAAAATGCTCATGTTTTTTATGCCAGCGACCTAGACACACTGCAAAGCACCACTGAAATGTACAAGCAATAGGGAAAAGGCCCCGCTGAGAAGAGTGTTCAATCGACGGATAACACTCCCAAAAGTACGACATCCCGGAGCATCGCTCCAATGAACCACCATAGCAACAAAGAAACTCGGAATTCTTAAAACGGAGGAGGAGATAACGACCCTCCTTACCCTAAAATTGATAGTTCTCACAAGCTTCTAGTGGAGAAGAAGAGAAAAAAAATTGTGGGACAGGTGGAAGAGCCCAAAATTGAGAGTGAGAACATGGAACATGAGCTTGATATGGATAGCATATTCTGCTACCTTGATCATCTCGGAGACGTGATCTAGCATAGTCGTCCAATGGACATAGCTAATAATGGAAATTTTGACGAAGATGAATCCTTCGTGTTCCAAAGCATTGTTTTTGACAGTCAGTCCAAAAAATAAATTATTGAAAAAAAAAGATGTAAAAAATAAGAAATTAAAATCTCGTTCAGAGGTTAACCTTGCGAAAATGTGGTTGTCCTAAATCTGTCGACTTCAAATAGTGACTGCAGATGCTCTTGATGATTCCATTGGAACCATTGAGGCCAAGAATGACAGACTGAAGGATTGGGTCAAGGAATTGGAAGAAGCTTTGATCCCTATGCCATTGTCTGTCAATCCTTTGGCAATAGCCATGCCTTCCACCACTGCAGCCAAGTTAAAAGGATCATCCATCCTCCTTGCATCGTGTAGAGGGTATGTGGAGAATAATATCAAGAAAATAATGGACCCGATTGATGAGTCGTGGGAAACATCACAAACCATGGCTTCCCTTGGAACGAGGGCAGATAATTTGCTCGAACATTTGCAGGCAGAATTAAAAAATGAAGAACGTTTCTATTTAGACATGGTCCTTCCTTTTGGCACCTTTGTCAACAACATGACAGAAATGAGAAGAAGACAACAAGATCTTCCATCCAAAAACTGGATCACTCAATTAAATGCATGCTGGAAAGAAAAAATGAAGAACCTGTATCTCATTGTCCAGTCATGTGAACAAGCCATATAAAAGAAAGAAACATTATTCACAAAGATGACCAAAATAGAATTAGCCAGAAGGACCAACGACTTCCAAGACGCCAACTTAATCGTCAACTCCTTTCCCTTAACTAAGTAAGCCTTCGATAAACAGGTTGATATTTTTAAGGCATTGTCTTTGGAAAAATTTTACAGCATCCTTGAATATGGTGAAGATGACATCAACAACTGGCTATTCAACTATTTGGTACAGAATGAACAAATTGATTAGGCTCTGCATAATCTTTCTATCGATCTAAGGGAATTAGAAAAGGAAATTTTCAACATAAAAATCTGGAATGAGATCAACATCGCCCCCTTGAGAAGCTACATTGAAGAATGGCTCGAGAGGGAATTGAAGTAGGTTATCGACGAAAGACAACAAGCAGTTTCCATTATTCCAGTAGCCGTCCACGATAGAAATCAAAAGGCATCAGCAAGAAAATAGCAAAAGGGGTGATATGTACCATCACTGTAAGTCTATATTGATCACATCCTACTTTATTTATTAATCCAGTTATTCCACTTTTTTAAGTAGAAATGTCTAGACAAAGACTGATACCTTTCAATTTATTCTTTTTAGGCATTACACTCTACCACCGCCCACTTCTTCTTTCCACAGTCCTATTTCTTGTACATATTTCTCTTATGGTCCGCGGGAGCCCTAATCCTAGTCTATATGAAAAACGCATTTAAATTTCCAAGAATATGTAACATAAAATATTATTTTTTGATATATTTCAAATAAATTTTTTTTTATCTCCTTTTATATGTCCTTATAAATTTTTATCTTCCACTATGTTGAATGTCAAGAAATTGTGTTTATTTAATTTCAAAACTGTTTTTTATCTCCTTTTATATATATGTCCTCATAGATTTTTATCTTCCACTATGTTAAATGACAAGAAATTATGTTTATTTAATTTTAATATAACTTCTTTTGTGCTGGCACATATAGAGACAAAATAGACAAAAATTTTGAATACAGAAAAATAGATTATATAGTTTCAAAAAATAAATGGGACTCTAGGGGCCACGTGTCATTTACTGCATGGATACCACATGTGCTTCATGCTTCTTGCCACATCTCCATTGTAGTTTCCATCTGCCTCCGCTACGTTTTCCCCGTCCCTATGCATTTATTCCCAATTCAACCCGATAGGGACTACGCTTCCATGCAACACTTGTTTTTTCAAGTTGTATGATGTATCTTTATATTTTTGTATAAATTTAGATTCATTGTAATTGTACCACATGTTAGAGTGTTTTTTTTTAAGTGATTTTCTTTAGAAAAAGAAGGAAACGAACATATTTATATTTTAATACATGTATGTGGATTTATGCTAATTGATTTTGACATAGTTACCTACAACAAAAATGCACTTGCACTTGTCTACTTTTGAACGATAATTATTCCATCATGTACTCACGGGACAAAGAAATGTATTACTCTAGCCATTCTTAATTATACAAAATCCTTATTGTTGTGTCTTTGTTCTTCTTTCCACCTTTAGAATAGACATGATATACATACAAATGGGCAAGCTTGTCTATAAATCATAGTGGAAAATAATAAATGTTTCATTCATTCTTTTTCCCAAAGGTCACCATTTTAGATTAAAAGTAAGCTTACATCCTTAGTAGTTAATGCATTAAGTGAGTGTTGACCTATGGATTGATTTATTAGCTTCACAAAGGTACTTAAAGAATTTCACCATCTCTTTAAAAGGCATGTTGGGGTCCATGCATGGGTTCCATCACTTTGTACCGTAGTATGTTATTGTCACATACACATTACTAACAAAAATGAAATTTTCTTTAATACTAATTGTAAAATATTTGCTTGCTAAAAATAGAATAAAATTCTTCCATAAATAAAAATAACAATAAACAACTTGCTAAATTACACATGCATGTAACAACATAATAAAAATTCGTGAATGCATTTAATCAATAAAACACAACATTCTGATATTCATATTTATACAACGAAATTAACATAACAAAATATAACAAAATGCTTATCTATGAAGAGAAAGAGATGTTGGCTACGCTTCATTCGCAACAAGCTTTATATCACACTCCATTGCATGCTTAAAGGATCTCCTTCATCTCGATTATATATGAGAGAGTGAGAGGAGAATAATTTTCATAATGCATGTGGGACAAATTGGTCTAAGTTTACAAAATTCCATAGGCATGTCAAATACTAGGACTTCCTAGGAGGTCACCCATCCCCATACTACTCTAGCCTAAGTGTGCTTAGCTATAGAGTTCTAATGTGATCCGATGCATTAACGGTAGAGGCATTAGATTACATTACAAATGGAGATGGAATTACATTACATTCCCCATCAAAAGGGTGAATATTATGTTGTGTCAAAACCACAAGTTCATAAACATTGATTCAGTGGAGAAGGTGGTTGGACACCGAGATCCACCTGGATCAATCTTCCCCCCTTAGGAAGCAATGGTCCTCATTGCGTCAATTTCCCTCGGGAGATGAGGAAACTTTTTCTGAATCTGAACTTTGGTGAGTTGCTTTCCTTGGTGAAGTAGTTGTCTTGCTTGTACTTGTCATGTGGAAGGATGTCATGGACCTGTTGGTGGAGGTGCTAGATCCGTTCAATAAATATGGTTGCTTGATCTGCCTTGTTCTGAGTGTGGGAGGACTATGTTGGTGAAGATGCAACAAGAAGAGCTATATCAATGGGGGCTAATGGTTGGAACCCAAAGCATATCTCAAAAGGGTCATGGCCAATAGAGCTATGTTGGACATATGGAAGACTCTCATTCTATGGAAGGGAGCATCAGGAACCAAGTCAGTGGAATATAAGACGTGGTAGTGTAGAGGCACCCTCGTAGGTGAAGAAAAAATATCCTTGTGCTCCTCTACAATCTTATCAACCTGCTTATGTTGGATAGAAAGGTCTTGGGTTGAGGTTGTAGTGGTCGCAGTGACCTTTTGTTCACCTTTTGAATGGATCATAAAGAGGGAAACAAATTTGGTCTAAGAGATTTCTTTGCGACACTATTTTGCTGAGATTAATGAAGTTTTAGTAGTCAAAGCTATCTCCCGTACCCTGTAGAGCTGACCTCCTAGAGTAACAATGACACTGTGGGGCCAAGACTCATGGATAGTGTGACATTTCCACATATATGGTTTTCCTAAGAGAACATCACATACTTCAAGTGGGGAAACATTACACAATACCTCATCCTTGAAGGGCTCGATGTCATAGGACATATGACATTGTTTCCTAACGCGGGTGTCTCATCCCCAACTCAACCACCTGATAGTGTATGGTTGTGGGTGTGGTAATCATTGTAAGCTTCAAACTCTTGACAACCTCGACTGAGATCAGGTTCTTCTGACTCCCGTTGTCAACAATGAAATGCAGTGGGGTCCCTTTTACCCACTTCTGTGAGTGGAAGAGGCANTCGGGCTCCTATGGTTCTTCTGGTTGTATTGTTGTGGTTTCAATGGTAGTAGTGTGTTCTACGTCGATGATCTATTTCCCGTTATTTTTCTTTGAATCAGATTCGATGACAGGTTCCAATTCTTTTTCTTTGAGCTCAACCACCAATGACTAAATTTTGAGCCACATTCACCGGTGTTGTGCCAAGGTATTTTGTGAAACTCACACCACTTTTAGGTGTCTTTCTTATACTTCCCCTCACCCTTCTTAGTCGGTTGCTTGGAATGGTTTTCTTAATATTGACTCTCCTTTCTTTGTCCTTCATTCTGTGATTTAGGGTTTCCTTTTCCATGCTTATGATGTGGAATATTTTCAAACTAGAACTATCGCTTACTCCACTGCTTGAATTTCTTCTCAACTTTGATTGCATATCACTAAGAATATCCCATTGAGGATATGTCCAAGAAATACATCTATGTTTGAACGTACATGTGTAGGCCACTGTAGTACCTCAAAACCAGATGTCACTTTGAGTCTTTGATACCCAAATTTGAGCACAAGGTATAAAAGATGTTAGTGTACTCTGACACTATCTGGTCTCTTTTATAATGCAAAGTAGTCCATCTCATGTACTCGTCATCATAGTTTTCGATAGGGTAGAACTCCTCCTTGAGGGAATACACAAAGGTTTCCCAAGTGGGTTCTCTCCCGAATGGCGTAGATTCATCCACAATGTACCAGTCCCAGTAACCTTCCCACCAAGATCTAACATGGGGAAGGGATTTAAGGAACACGAAGGCGATATTTTTGCTCTCGGATTTTTTTTGGATAGAGTAATGACCTAAGTTCTAGCATATTCAACCATTTTTATAGAGAATCTACATCTATATGACCTTCAAATAAGGGGATATCAAAATTGACTTGTACCTTGAAGGGTGCCACACCTCTAAAATGGTTGCTTGGCGAATATTCCTCGACTTCCATCGGTACTCATCAAAGGATCTGAGCGAAGTTGTCCATCATCTCATTCCTCTATCACACAAGGGATTCCTCGAGCAACGTCTTGAAATCATATCCTTCTCCATCAAATCCCTTTTCTTAAATCATGGGAGGTCACTTCGACAGGCGAGAGTGTTTTTCCTCAAGCGAAACTACCTCGACCTCATTGGGGACATGCTCTAAGAAACGACAAGGAGAAGACTTATCTGATACCACTAATCTAGATTATGATAAGAAAAAAATGAGATGCAAATGAAAATATAGTAGAAACACAAAAATATAGTGAAACCCAACTTCTATTAATGAAAAAAATAGCATAACACTATAGAACACAAACTAGCTAGAATGGGGTAGCTTATCTCTAAATAGAAAGAGATGCTGGATACACTTCATTCGCAACAAGATTTACATCACACTCCATTGCATGCTTAAAGGACCTCCTTCACCTCGATTATATATGAGAGAGTGAGAGGAGAAAATTCCCATGATGCATGTGGGATAAATTGGTCTAAGTTTACAAAATTCCATAGGCATGTAAAATACTAGGACTTCCTGGCAAGTCACCCATCCCAGTACTACTCTAGCCCAAGCGTGCTTAACTATGAATTTATAATGAGATCTGGTGCATTAATGTTGTAGTAATTACATTACATTACAAATGGATATGAAATTACATTAAATTCCCCATCAAAAGGGTGAATATCATGGTCTATCAAAACCACAAGCTCAGAAATGTTGATTCGGTGGAAAAGGTGGATGGCCACCAAGATCCACCTGGATCGTTTATTTATGAAAAATTGATTGGATGCGTACATGGGATGTTCCTCCTAGCCATAGGCTTGTTGTTAATTTTATCTCAACAACAAGCCACCCCTAATTTGAGGCTACGAGTCCACAAGGAGGTCTGGCCCTCTTAGTTTTCCACTCTCTACGTTTAGAAGCCCAAAAACCTAGGTTCTACTCCAACAACAATTCCCATCCATTAGCTCTCTAATACATATTGTAGATGAGAACAATGGTGGGTTTCCTAATAGGAATTTAGATTTAAAGATAGATCATGTTCATAGTAAATTTTTGGGATATTCTATTGATGAATATGATGTGCATTGCAATACAGATAGTAGATGAGAACATGGGTGGATTTTGTAATATCATGCAGGAGCATCCTTGGGCTCATGCAATAGGTATCAAATATTGTCTTCCAATCTACATTTCATATTGCTTAGTTACTTAGGTTAGTAGGAGGAATAAAGAGGCCACTATTACTACAAAGTTGATGCATTATATAGAAATGCTAAAAGACAAATACATAAAAGTTAAATTAGGATAGTCAATAGGGGATTGAACACAAGATACCCTACGCATTTGTAGAGACAACTCAATAGGAGATGAAGAGTTACAAAGAATGTAGGGATACCACGTGAACTGGAAAATTTGAGAGAAAATTATAAATCTATTGAATTAACAAAGCATAGGGGAGTTCCAAAAGTTTGCAACAAGAGAAGACAAGGTTCATCTCAAGATATATGATGGAGAAGAAGAGAGCAAATACCAACTTGTGCTCAAGGAAGTATGATATTGTCTGAAAATCTAATCATACTACTTTGAATATTGTGAATTGTGGAGAGACCAAGACCTCCAAAGTTCAATCCATGGACCAAATTATCATATTATTCAATAAAGAGTTAGATTCTATTGATTTCATTCTATTTCGTGTTATTTACATTATTAATTCTTACATATTTAGTTTTGTGTCATTTGCATATTGTGATTTCATAAGTAAGTTATTTTCATAGTTGTTGCACTATGATAGTGTCGAGACAGTTCTATAGCGTGTTATAAAATTACATAACCCATATGGTCAATCAAGTGGTATCAGAGCAAGGTCCAACTCTAGTTGAGAATTTGGTTAAGTATCAAAAGTAATTATCTCTTGAGAGTTGGGTTATGAAAGATCAGTTATTATGCAAGCGTGTCAATAACGAGACCTGAGAGAGGATTTTTTTATCTTGTGTTTGTTGAGAGATGACTGGTGGGAGGGCATGTTGAAAGAAAATCTTGTGAATGGTAGTCTAGTTGAGGACTACAAGAAAAATACTAAGGATTCGACCATGAAGAGGAGTAGGTCAAGGAGGTGCAAGGAACTAGGAATTGGAGGAAATGAGCAGGAGAATCAAAGAATTAGAGAATGGATGAATTGCAGACACTAGAGCCGTAGAAAATTTAGAATCAGAAGATGAGATGGTGGAAGAATGAAATGTTGATGAAAGGGACCTAGCCAAGCATTTGATTTATTTTTTGAAGGATAGAGGTAATGCAAGGGTGGAAGTTTCTTGTTATGATGCTAGTCTAAAAGAAAAAACTTTCATAGATTAGATAGGATAACTTGAGCTATACTTTGAGTATGAGAATGACCAATACTCCAATAAAGTTCATTTTGCAATAACAAAGTTGAAAGGACATGTTTCACTCTAGTGGGATGTTATGTAGAAAGACAAGGTAGACAAGAAATGGAAGAATATAAAGGCCTAGAATAAAATGATGAGTAAGAACAAGAATTTATTTCCTATTAATTACCAACAAAGTTTGTCTAGAGAAGCACAAAATTTGAAACAAAAAGAGACATATATATAGGAGTATATAGAAGAACTCTTCAAATTGTCACTCAGATTAGGAATTAAAGATATGGAGTATCAAAGGGTAGTAAGGTATGTGAATGGGTTGAAGTTCTAGATTCAAGATTATGTGAGTACTCATGATTTCCAAACTATGAATGAAGCATATCAAATTTCTTTAAAGGTAGAGGAAAAGTTAAATAAGAAATGGTAACATAACTATAGAGGAAATAATATTAGAGGCAGAGCAAGAGAAAAGGTTGCAAGAGGGAATTATAGTGAAAGGAGAGAAGATGAAGCATCCAATAGCCAAATTTATGAAGAAGAAAAGCATGTTGTTAGAGGCAGGAGGTTTGGAAGAGGCAAGGGTAAGTATGTCCTTAATTTCTACATATGTGGAGTAGAAGGGCACAGAGAATTGAAATGCCCAGAGAAACACAATTCAAGAAGAAGGAATGAGGCCAAGAATCATGTCACAGAGGTAGAGGAAGCATCAATTTGGGAAATAATGTTGTATTACTTCAACATAACTAGTGTGAAAACCTTATGTTTAGAAGGGTGTTACTCAAACCTAGAAAAATGGCTACGAAGGAACCTAAACACATGAAGAGTGTTTTTAAAACTAAATGCAATGTTGAGGGTAAATGATACAATTTTCTCATAGATGGTGCGAGTACATAAAATATGGTGCCCATAGAAGTGATCGATGAGCTAAAATTAAAATTCATACCCCATCCCAATCCATAGTGGATTTCATGGTTACAAAAGGGTCAACAAATCAATGTGAGTGAGAAATTATTGCTAAGTTACTATATTAGCAACTTAAGTGACCAAGTCTTATGTGATGTGGTGGAGATGGATGCATGTCATGTATTACTATAAATACCGTGGTTATTTGATAAGAAATACCATGGTTATTTGATAGGAAGATTCTCCATGATGGTATGGAAAATACATATGAATTCAATAAGGATGAAAAACATTATAGGTTATATCCAATGGTGGAAGAGTAGACAACGACAATGGATAGTAGTGATGTTGGGTGTAGTCATAGCAGAAGTGGTCATGTAAGTTTGTTCTTAGCCAAAGAATTTATGAAGGAACAAAAGAAGGAATTCAGTTTGGCCATAATGCCAAAGAAGGTACAAGAAGATGAGGAAAAGTATTGTTATGTGCCAATGCAGATTCAACAATTGTTGGATGAGTTTACAGAGATTGTTGTCGATGATATGTCAATGGGAGTGCCTCCCATGATAGTTATTTCACATCATATTGATTTGATTCCAAGATCAAGTATACCTAATAAGGATCCTTACCGAATAACTCATGTGGAAAGTGAAGAAGTAAATAGACAAGAAATCTCATATACAGATACATAAGCTGGAAACTGAAATAGTTGCTAAACATTACAATAGGGAGCTCTGCTCGACCATCGATGCTTAGAAAAGTGGCCAAAATGCCCACATATACTTGGAACAAAACACTGGAAGCCAAATCGAGGCATTGTATTGAAGACATTACGGCTTCACATTTACTGCGTCTGCAATCTCTGGACGTTCGTGAGCTTCATTCAGATGCAATCGTGT
>ML784447.1:947099-969734 GCA_009831015.1 Picea engelmannii
CGTTGTGGATTGGCCAATGCCTAGATATATGTTTGATGTAAGGATTTTCCATGGTTTAGTGAGTTTTTGCTGGAATTTTATCATAAAATTTAGTGGGATTTATGCACCACTCACTGAGTGTATGAAGAAGGGATCTTTCCATTGGATAACGGTAATAGAAAATTCTTTTGAAACCTTCAATAAGAAGGTAACCAAACAACCAATGTTAACACTCACATATTTCAGTAAGGTATTTCAAGTAGATTGTGATGCAATTGGTTCAATGATTGGAGTGGTATTGACTCAAGATGGTAAGCCAATAGCATTCTTTATTGAGAAGTTGAACGATGCTATGTAATGTAATTGATCTGGAACCCCTGGTAATTGTACATATGGTTGGTGAGATTATTGGTACCAAGTGTAAATGTATGAACATTTAGGCTAGTGAGACATTAGCATTAAGTTGAGTTATTGCATGCATCTGAATAGTGCACAGAGAAGTGTTATCAAGATAGGGTACACACATTTTATGTCTTGCGTGCACCTCTCTAAGTGTGCACATCGCACTACGTTGCGCGCACTTGGGTTAGTGCGTGGAAATGAATGGATATGTATGAAGGCCAAAGAGCTTGTGTGATTATAAGGCTGGTGAGCCTAGACGCAGATAGGCCAGTGCACCTATCCATGTAAATATAATCATGAATATTAATATAATATTTCATCGCTGCATGCATACTGACATGGACGAAAAGAGATGGGGGGCCAACTCCACCGAAAAAGGGAAAAGGGGGGAATATTATAATAATATTTCCAAAAAGTGTAATGTGGAAATATTTTTATCCTAAGTTCCCGAGGGTTGGGAATGGGTCACCAAGTGGCTTAAAGCTACTTCAAAATATGACAAATGTTAAGTGGAATGAATTCAATATATATTGTTGGCATTAGTGTATTTTGGGTATTATTATTATTATGATTTCATTCTTATGGATGTTCCAATCTCTCGTGAGTAGAAGGGGTCGAACTATATGGAAAATATGATTATTACCTTATCTACCCAGATAATATTTCAGGGATTGTGGAGTTGTAACTAGAATTCTACTATCGAGGAGGTGGGTTGACAGACCATGAGCAATCTCTCTGGGTGAGAGATTGGTTGTTGTGGAGTGGTTTTGAAACCCTGTGAGCATACACTCCAAGTGAGAATATTGTTGAGAATTGTTCCCTGGTGCACTGATCATTAGTCACAGGGCTTGGAGACTTCCTGTCTAGCCTATTGTTGGTAATCCTGGGAAGGGAAGTGGGGCAGTTGAAGGACTGTTGAGCAGAGAAAGGGAACACTTCCTTGGGTGTGAGGGACTGTGGGCTAGTTGCAGCAGCGAGAACCTAGGACTGCGCTATTATGTTGAGAGTCAAACTTTAGGGTGTTATTAGAAGTATTTTTCCTTGGTGGAGTTTGAGCCCCGGCTCAGGGGTAACCTGTTACTAAAATATTATGAGAAACAACGTCTAAGGTTGGGAGGAACATCTAAGTCAAGGCTACAGTGGATGACTTTTATTAAAGATAAGTGTTTCTATATGCTTGTCTTGTTTACTGTGTGCATATTTGTCTATGCTTGATATGGGATAATTCTTGTATGTAGCTACACATAAGTATTTGTTTTCATATTGTTTAATGTAGCTTGTATATGTACATATGGTGCTTATAGCCTGCAATTGTATTTGTGCATGGATATGGCATGTGGTTAGTATTGTTTGTTAAGTTAACCTTGTGATTTTGGTTACGAGTCGTCAAGGAGAGGATTGAGTGGCCGATGAGCAAGATGGTAGCCTGTGTGCACCAAGAGGCTGGAATTTGTGTGTGTGTGTTTAAGGAAATAGACTCTGTGCACAATGAAATAAGAAGTGGCACACGATGCCTAGATGGATGTGCGCGCAGTATGCTAGTGTGCGCAGTTAGTGAGTTATTTTCGTTGCTTGAAGGTTGTATGGAAAAGATAATGTTGCTTCCGTTGTTATAAGTTGCATGGTGTGACTCAAGATTGGGATGAGCATGTTACCTTAAGTGGCACTGCATAGACTCGTGTGTAGAGTAGAATTTGCACAGTGAAATTTTGAGTAGCATGGTCCAATAGTATGTTGGGGTTGTTGTATTTTGGTGGATTCAGAGCTACATAATTTTTGGTGGTGTTACGTGACCCAACCTAGGGTGGATGGGGACGCTACAAGGAGGTATTAGAGCTATTAGTTCAACACTAGAATTGTATGGGCTAGAGACTAGCATGATTAGATGTGTGCATTGAGAATTGGTGTCGTGCAGTGAAGAGTTTTGCTTGTGTGGAAAACCAATGGTGTGTGGTATAGAGTTGTGATGCGCGAAAAGATATTGATGTGTGGGTGTGCACACTAGAATTTGGGGTTTTAAAATCATCCAAGAAATCCAAGGGAAGGATTCTGGAAAATGGTGCAAATTTTTCATGGAGTTGTTTCATGAATTCACCTAAAAAATCTTGTTGTATACACATTTTGCAGAATTATCAATGATTAGGGCAGGACAAAGTCAGTGCAAAGGTTAAAAGCATGTATTATGCACATAGAACTTACAGTCCTGATGATGAATTCAGAGATTTGAATGTTGGCTTGGGTGTTGATGGTACATAATCCAAGGAGGAGCACATGAACTTGGTAGAAATAGTAAAAGCATTGCAAAAAATATGTTCAGAGCTATAAGGTTGATAATGAGAGGCTTATGAGAGCCAAGGCGCAACAAGATGACTTCAATGTCAAATTGATGCAAAGTATGGGCATAATAGAAAAGAAGATGGATAAAGAGACAGATTCAAGCAGATCAAGAAGTCGTAGGTCTCATGATGAGAAAAGAAGAGAAGAAAAAAGTGTTGGTAAGCATTGTTTCAGGAAAACATGCAGTAGTTCAAGTCCATATCCTGTTAGAAAGCATAAAAGAAGGACTGGGGTGGATGAGCTACAGGGGGAAATGAATAAGATTAAACCAACCTTTGACGATGAGCACAAAAAGGATGAAGATACAGAGACTTGGTTGTTGGGTATGAGGAAGTACTTCCAACTGCATAATTATTATATGCGAGAAGAATGGAGAATTGTTATTTATCAGCTCAAAGGGAAAGCATCAATGTGGTGGGATCAGTATGTACAAGTGCAACACATTGATGAGAATAAAGTGACTTGGAGGGAGTTCAAGAAGTATTTCTAAAAGAAATACTTAACCAAGATGTACTATGACAGAAAAATGAAGGATTTCTTCGAACTCAAGCTTGGGAGCATGACGATTGATGAGTATGAAAGAAGATTTTTACCGTTTTTGAAATATGAGTCTTTCATCAAGGATGAAAAATTGAATATTTAGAAGTGTTTGAGTGGGTTTCCCTCATTTATCATTGAAAAGATATAGTATGATGACCCTAATACGTTGGAAGAAACCATAAGGTGCGCTAAGTGTCCTTATGAGAAGCATAGGGGAAGACTAACTTTTCAAAAGGCTTGGAAAGATAAGATGAAAAGCAAAGTGGAACAGAGGAAGAAAGGGGCTAAGCCATCATTTTTTAGGAACACTGCGTAAGGACAGTCAATTCTCTAGGAGTCCATAATGTCAGAGACAGTGGGACAAAATTCATGACAACAACCTATGCAGTGTTGGGATTTTGGCATAAATCATATGCAAAGAGATTGCCCTCAAAGAGGTGATAAAGTGAGGATTGTGCACATTATAAAACAAACTGCGATAATGGAGGACATGGGTAGAAATCTTCCAAGGATTTACACCGCGCTGGATAACAAGCAGATTGAGTTTCAGGTTGATTTTTAGTCACCCATGATGGAGGTGGAAGGTAAGATTAATGGCCAACCGATTGCTATTTTAATTGACTCATGAGCTATTCATATTTATCTAAACCTAAGATGGTGGAAAGATTCCATTTGCCAAGAAGCAAGCTTGGAAAACCTTGGTTGGTGCGGTTAGCTATAGGAACAAAGAGGAAAATTAATGATATGGTTAAGGCATGTCCAATGGAGATGAATGGACTGTGCACTAGAGCTGAGTTGAATATTATACCTTTGGGCTCATATGATATCCTCATTGGTATGGATTGGTTGGATGAGCACCATGTTGTCCTGGATTGTTACAATAAGGAATTTATTTTCTTGGATGAGCAAGGAAATTTGAGATCAATTCAAGGAATTCCAAGAGCTGTGACTATCAGGGAAATTTCATCATTGCAGTTGAAGAAAAATTACATGAAGAGATGTCAAATATTCACAACACTCGTGGAAGAGGCACCTAAGGATAAAGTGTCAAGTGCGGAAGACTGCACAATTCTAAATGAATTCAAGGATGTCTTTAAAGAGATACCATGATTTCCTTCGAAAAGAGATATTGACTTCTCTATAAATATGGTGCCAGGAGCAGCACCTGTGTCCAAGACTCCTTATAGGATGAGTACACTAGAATTGAAGGAGTTGCAAATGCAACTCGAAGAGATTCTAAAGAAGGGATATATGCACCCAAGTGTGTCACCTTGGGGTGCACCAGTTTTTTTCGTGAAGAAGAAGGATGGTACGTTGAGACTTTGTATTGATTTTAGACATTTGAACAAGGTAACTGTGAAGAACAAGTATCATTTTTCAAGGATAGATGACCTGTTTGATTAGCTGAGAGGTGTGCAAATATTTTCCAAGATAGATCTCAGATATGGATATCACCAAGTGAGAATTAAGGAAGAAGACATTAGTAAGACTGCCTTCAAAAAGAGGTATATTCATTACAAGTTTATAATGGTGTCATTTGGGTTGTCAAATGCACCAGTTGTCTTCATGTGTCTGATTAATGGAGTTTTCAAAGAGTATTTAGATAAGTTTTTCATTGTATTTCTAGATGAAATACTTATTTACTCAAAGTCTGAAGAAGAGAACGAGCAACACTTGAGGATGGTGTTGTAGGTATTAAGGAAGCATCAACTTTATTCAAATTTGAGCAAGTGTTCATTTTATCAGTGATAGATTCATTACTTGGGACATATCATTTCAGAGGAAGGAATAGTTGGGGGCCCTACAAAGATAAAATCCATTGAGGAATGACCAATACCAAGAAACATCATAGAAGTGAGATCCTTTATGGGGCTCGCAGGGTACTACAGAAGATTTATTGAAGGCTTCTCACATATTGCGCATCCAATTACATCCCTGCAAAATAAAGGTGCACAATTTGAGTGGACTCCGTATTGTGCAAGGAGTTTCCAGCACTTCAAGCATTTGTTGACAAGTATGCCAATTTTGAGGATTATTGATCCTGATGCAGACTTCGTTGTGTGCATGGATGCATGCAAGAAAGGACTAGGTGGAGTCCTGAGTCAGAATGGACATGTGGTGTCACACACCCACTACAGGAACTAAAAATTTTAGGCTTTTTCCTCTTTTCCCCGAGGAACAGAATCCTCGAATTCCTATGGGACCTGATGCAGACCCTACCATCCCTTATCCTTACCCATGCGATCGTTGGCTATGACCACAGGCCTTACCGGAGCGGTGCTTCTGGCTTTCGTGATTTGGGAAATCGCAATGCATTTGTTCCCCTGCTCTCTTGTCTCTTGAAGTGCCGAAATCATAAAGGAACCAACAGTTCGTCACATCTAACAATGCCTCATATTAAAACCTTGCATTCCACCTTTCGAAGTCTTGCGTACTGGGTTTTCGCGGAAGAAGGGGATGAGGGGTTCGTACCCTTCGGTTTTCTGGGTGCCAAAACACCAAAAACGAAATCTACAGGCGCTAAGCCATATCGGGATTTCCCAAGTCGGGAACTCGGGACTGGCATGTACCAGGGACTTGCCTCTAGATATCCCGGGTACTGAAATACCGAGACATCAAGACTTATCCGTGCTTATTATTATTTCATGGGTTCGCAAGTCGGGACTTCATGACTGGCGAGTACAAGGGAACTGACCCTTGGATTTCCCGGATGCCGAAACACCGAAACATCCAAACTCTAAACACGCTATGCCATTTCGAGGTTTCGCAAGTCGGGATTTTGGGACTGGCGAGTACAAGGGAACCTACCCTTAGGTATCCCAGGTGCCGAAACACCAAAACATCAAGACTCTAATCACGCTACATTATTCCGGGGTTTCGCAAGTCAGGATTTCGCGTCTGGCGAATACAAGGAAACCGACCCTTGGGTTTCTCGGGTGCTGAAACGCCAAAACATTAAAACTCTAACTCACGCTATCCTATTTCAGGGTTTTGCAAGTCGGTATTTTGCGACTGGCGAGTACAGGGATTCTTTCCCTTTTGATCTCCTGGGCGCCAAAATGCCGACCGGCAGCCATGTGTCCTCTACATATGGACGGTCTTGATCTTTTCATTTTTTCGTGTACCAGGAGTTTGAAGCTCTCGGTACTAAGACCACAGCCTCCTCTACATCTCAAACTCTGAATAGCTGAAATACTGAAAATCGATGGCTCCACTCCCGTATTGGGATTTCACGGACCAGGAATTCACGATGCAACGACTCCACGATTTTAGTCCTTCAACCTTCTAGTATCCAAAACCCCGATGAGTTCGGATCTCTGCCACATGTCCTCTAAGATGGATGGTCCTGATATTTTTGGGACTTTGACGAGTCATCACCTTTGCGTATGTGAGGCTTAAACCTCGTGCAACTTCTCCTGGATATGATGGCTATCAGCTATCCACGTGAGATCTGACGGTAGTTGTAGCTCCTCCCTGAGCTCACGCTTTCTTCCTTTCTCCTTGGAAGATTTCAATGTCTCAAAGGTCTCAGCCTTCGATCTTCTACTGTAAGCCAGCTATTGGGTCTCGTCAACACTTACGAAAAGAGTTGTCCCTCCTGAGCTTTCTCAGTTATGAAGGAATTAATATCTTTGCGCTCTTTCTCCTTGGCTTGATTCTTAGAAGGGTCTTTCGCGCACCCCTTGCGCTCATTCTGCAAGTCTAGGACTTGAGTGAGTCTCGGTCTCTACTTGCCTCGCAGGGATCCTGTGCATGACTACACTTCCTCTCCTGAGCTTAACAGAATTCATCCTCCAGGGGACTTTGGATGACTAGGAAGGTTGGCATGTGCACATGAGACTATGCCTAAGGTCATCAAACTCACAGTTTGTGGCTCTAACTCAATCTACCACAGGACACAAGCATTTATGAATACCAATCACGTCTTATCCATATAATCTTTTACTAGCCTAATCATACAGCCAAGCAGTAAGGAAAGAGACACGGTATATCCGTTCATAAATCAAACACAATTCTTGAAATATACACAGTATAACCAAATTCATGCTCAGTTCCAGCTAAATTACACAAAGTAAGAAAATGCTTATCTATTACATTTTGCCGCCAACCAACTAACTGTGGGTGTTCATCCTTCCACCCGACCATAGGCACAGAGGCATTCATTCTTAGCACTCTGGCCACCCCCGTTCCAAGCCATGATATCACCAGGGAATTCTCATAGTTCTCGAGGGTTCTCTTTATGTTTCAGCTTCTGTTCGGGTCCTGCTTGCTGCAACCCGGAGCTTCTTCACTCGGTCGTGGCCTCAGCGAGGTTTCTCAGATGCTCCTTGGAATCAATCTTGCGACCTTCAGATCGTGTTTTTCGTTGGAGAGCTCTGCCCATCTCTATTTGGATCTTACGCTCCTTGTCTATGTCTCCTCTCGTATCGTGTTCCTCTTACCTAGGAAGGTCTACTGACCTATCCCGGTTCCTTCTGTCAGAAGGAATCTCAGGTCTACAGGTCTCTGCAGTACTTCGGGCTGATAGCCCATGTTTCCTTTCATGGGGGTGGTTGGTGATTCAACCATTGTCCTTTCTTCATTGACTGTTTTCCTTTCCTTAGGGTTCGAAGGAGTTTCATCATCCTTATCATGGGAGATTTGGGGTCATTTGATATATGAACCCTCTTGTATAGTTTTCGCATTCTTCCTCTAGTGATATCATGGGTAGTACTTTCAAGGCTTCACCCCCACAGTCAGTTAATGGCAACTCAATAAATCATATAATTACATTTTCATCATGCCTTAGCATGGTAATTCCTATATCAGGATAAATTACAAATTTGGGGGAAATAGGGTGTTACAATTCCCTCCCCCTTAAAGGAACACCGTCCTCGGTGTTCTTTCTCAAACATCTGTCATGCCTTTCTCATTCGGACACTTCAGAAGGCTTGGCCTTCATCCTCAGTCTAGTCCTTTTTCAGGATCTCAGTCTTCGTCACCTGCCTTCAATAATTCTTGGACAACAAGCACATTAATCACAATTTTGTGCAAAAACATCTTATTGTTGCTCATAATTCAAAAGGAAAATCTCATAATCTTAGCACAATACTTATCTGTGAATTTTATGGATATGTATCCACATGGTAGTTTTGTTATCCATTATCATCGTCCTCCTTGACGTACCCATTGGATGCATGATTCCAATTCAATAGCTCACAAGAGCTATCATGATTTCATCTTCCTTTCCAAAGTTTTTCCGCACGGGAAACTACCCACTATGTGCATGATCCCAATAATTTACAGGAAATTATTAAGGTCTCCTCTTCCTTGTGGTCACTCTCCCTCCAGGCCCAGGCTTAGGCATCCCCTTCACTGTTATATAGTCCCTCGGGCGATCCATCTTGCCCTACCGAGGTTTTCTCACACAGGAATCTTAGAGATCCTATTGAGTCTTACAGTCGAGGCGTCCCTCAGACTTGCTCTGCCGAGGCGTCCCTCCGGCTTGTGTTACCTCAACACAATATTTTTCAGGTGATCATGGCTTATCACGGGGTTTTCATGGCTCAGCAGTAGCCACGTTCATCATCTTCAGCTTTGACAGCCTTCATCTGTTCCTTTCAGAACAAATATTTTCTTCTCACCTGTATCATAGGTACACAAGATTCCGTGAGACGTCATCATAAATTCTAACTTTCAGAATTTTATTGCAAACCTGTCACCCACAGATTTATCAAGTCTCGTAATTTGTTTTCATATTTGTCCCGCTCAGGAACCAAATCCATAATTATGGGACTTTCCTTCCCATAACATTTTAGCTCAGCAGGAAATCGGTCTTCCTTATGGGCTTACAACATTTCCATATCCAAGACTCCTTCTTCCTGCATTCATTCCTCAGCTAATAAATTGTTAGTTCTCATGTACATACATTTTATTTCACCTTTACAACATCGTCACAACAATTTCATAATTGTGCATACTAAAAATCAAATTCACTTTCTCAAAAGGAAATAACATTCCTTGCAATTTGGCTCAGTAGGCAATCGGTCTTTCCTATGGGCTTACCTTACTGCCATATCCATGACCCCCTGCTTCCTACAATTTATTCTTCAATCAGCCAAACAAATTGTTAGATTTTCCATGTACATATATATATATTTTCAAACGTAATTCAACATTTCAAAGGGTTTTAACAAATGTGCCACTATCCATGGCCACATTCATACCCAATGCATTCTTGCATTGATTTCAAGTTCGTCACACTTTATGACCGGTTCTTGGCCATGGGATGTTGGAATTTAACCGACCTTTTCCTCATATGGTTTATTCGTTTTCATTCATTCTTACAACAGGACCACGCTTCCTGCTATAGGCCGATCACTACCCCAAATTAGTACATATTAAACTTAAAAGTTTCGTATGAATGCGCCCACGCATTATGCCTTCATTAATAACCAGGGTGCCAACACTCACGGCCACCCAAAATTGGTTTTCTCTAACACCTATACTACGTGGGTAGAAATGTTGGAAGGTCCTCCTTCCTTAATGAGAAATCCCTTGCCTGTCATTTATGAAAATATGCATTTCCTGGAAGTAATTCCATGCAATGTGCTATCTATGAGCACTTTTGTTTCCAATCGTTCCTTGATTGGTCCATGTGTTCATGACATATCAGTTCATGAATTCTTCCGAGGGTTACAACCAGTGTTTACTACCAGAGGTTCATACCTCCATTATTCAGGTTCTCCTTCCTGAATCATACCCTATTTGGGTATCCAAGGCATACAACCTCCCTTTCAATTTTCAGGTATAACATGCAATAATAAAATATTTCGGAAGGGGTTCTTACCAAATCCCTTCATACCATGTGCCACACAAGCCCGAATATCTTTATACCAGTTCTTGGCTGCTAGCACCCTCTCTCTGTTCTCTACCTTATCAGTAGTGCTTTAGCGGGATTTTCACAGTCTCGTTAACAACCTTTCGACCGCAGCCTTTCCATGGTCACCCTCTGCTTGAGGTTGTTCATTATTGACAACTGTCTTTCTCAATAGTTCCAATATTATTCCTTTCTACACATGACATACACCATAGGCACATTAATCGTCATGTAACTTAAAATGCAAATATCATAGCGTTTAGTTAATAAAAACATTTTCAAGCATGTCTAGCATATCTGTATGCACTTCATCACATTATCCTTAATGCTTTTCATGAGTGTAACACAACAGTTCTCAATCGTTTTCACAGTATTACAACCATCATTATTATGGTGTCAAAGCATTTTCGTTCATCAATGTACTAGCTTTCTTGTCCCATAGAAAGGTAATGCACAACAAGGAAATAATTGAGGGCTCTCCCCTTCTTCCAATTCTTTCTACATCGCCTGGAACTTTTCAGCCTAGTCACGTTATCTCTAAGGTCTCAATGCCTTTCTTTAATCACAGCTTCAACCAAGCCATATCAGTTAAATGTACCCATTTATTCATTCAATCATACTCATGGGTTTACTGGGCTCTTACCACCCATGTTGGTTTCCACAACTTCTCTTTTTCTGAGTAGCCCTGGGTTAGGCTCATCCTAACTCTTAGGATACTTCAGTATGCTTTAGTAGCAACTCTTTTCTTATAATGAATCATGAACATGTGCATCCTACACACTTCCATTCGGTTATCGGAATGGTCAATATTCGGTTATTAGTCTTCTATTACTTACATGATTCTTTCAAAATGTAATCCAAGATTCTTATACATGGACAGACCTTGTAGCCCATTGTCCAACCTTCAACAATTATCAGGGTTGTGACTTTGTTCTTCTGACAGAGACCTTATACAGTTCCTTCACCAGGAACTTCTTCAGCGTGCAACTTCCTTGTTGCAGATCCATCACCACTTGTGATGGCCTCAACCTTGAGTTAGACTTTTAGTGGTCTACCAAATATTCCCCTTAAGGAATATAAACATGCATTTTTGTTAACTTACATCTATGATGTACTTAACCACTTTCATAATCCTAAGCCTGCATGTAGCTATCGTAGGTATATTTCATAGCCTACATACATTTCCATTTTTAAAATCAGTCATCTCAGGATTGTTCACAGTCCTTCTCATGTGATCTTCAAAGGCATAAACATTTGCCTCTTATCATGACATCATACCATCCTCACTCGTTTACTCTTTCATTTAATTGCACTGGATTTTCCTGGGGGAATGGAGTACATTCCCCTTAAGCTATCATTCAAGACAAAACCTTCACGACTCTTCAGAACGGAGTCAACCATGCATCCATGGTATTCATTCAATTTTGGCAAGTGTAATTCTTGCCTCACGTTTTACTCATCAGGGCCATCATATTGGGCCTCTAGTATACTTATACTCTTACATCATACATGTGCATTACTTGCACGTTCTATATCATTCATACCTTACTGGTATGAGTATCAGGCTTCGTAATATGAAGCTCATCAATGCATTAAACTCATGCACTATTCCTCATACTAGCTTACTCCCTCTCCTCACGTGACCACCGACGGTGACCATGATCTAAATTAAAAGGCGTTTCACATTTCGCGATTTTAGAATTCCTATTGCAAGAAATCTTTGTTTCCTGGATTCCTGAAATTCGAAAACCCGAAAGACAAAAACTAAGGTTTTCTCGGCTCTTTCATCCGCATGACCCTTTTCCCGGAACCTAGGGTCAATTCTAAGACACGTGTCTGAATCCCAATTTCGACGAATCTGTGGAAAACTCTCCACCGTTTCCCAAACTTTTGATCCATGCGGACCCGATAATCTGGATCCCACGGTCCAGATCTCTCTGGAAATCAATGGTCCTGATCAAGTCCTAGCTTTCCAACCAATGGTTGTGATTATGTCGTGATTTCACGTTTCGCGACTTCGGGACTTCTATTGTGAAGAACCTCGACTCCTTCGATCCCCGGAATTGCAAAATTCTCTCTGGACGATCAACGGTCCAATTTCGCTCCTTGATCAACGACTATGATCATTTCGCGAATTTCGTAATGCTTCTTCCAAGCTCTTTTGATTTTGCGAAATTCTGGTACCTCTTCGCAACTAACCAGTGTGCTACTTCTCTGAGATCGAACGACTCGAATCATTTCGATTCTTTCTGAATGGATCTTGACTGTCGATCCCATCCAATCTTCAAAATTCTTTTCTGAAGGATTTCTCCCGCTATCTCTTCTGAGATTTTAGGTTTTCTTACCAGACTAGTCTCATAGTCATGACTCATACGATGTTACCCTCTCCTTATGGAAACGACCAACAATGGTCACTTTTTGGGAATTAGCAACAGTCCTAAGGGACTCCTCAAACAGGTTATCCTCACTGTCGATTCTAACCATTATAGGTTAGGTAAATTTGACCCTACATATTTTCACTAGTCCTCTCAATCATGAGGAATTATATGCTCAGGGTTTAGTCTCTTAATAATACCGTGATAATAAATTTCTAAGGATCTTACCAGTCCCTACTAGATTTCCCAATCATGAAGGAGTTCTTCATTTGGATCTTAATCCTTATCTAACCAGCCATCTCAATTACAAGAGACTCTACCTACTTTAGTAGGTAGCCATCGTAACACTAAAACAAGACAACACAGTTCACGTCCCTTGTCTGGCTCGTGCAGCTTCATAGCACAATTTATTCCACCTCTGTCATTTGCACTCAGATCTTATCAGTGATAACGATCAGTGCATCCCTACTCCTATAAGAGTAGTTACCATCTTAATCAGAGGGGTTATAGAAATTCCCAGATTACATTTTCATTCTACAATCCTTCTCCTTAAAGAGAAAACGCAGATAAAAATATCTTCTTACGCGGCTCATACATGAGCCCAAGCAGGCCAAGTGTTGTAACCATGCTCTGATACCAATCTGTCACACACCCACTACGGGAACTAAAAAATTTTGACTTTTTCTTCTTTTCCCCGAGGAACAAAATCCTCGAATTCCTATGGGGCTTGATGCAGACCCTACCATCCCTTATCCTTACCCATGTGATCGTTGACTATGACCACAGGCCTTACAAGAGAGGTGCTTCTGGCTTTTGTGATTCGGGAAATCGCGATGCATGTGTTCCCCTGCTCTCTTGTCTCTCGAAGTGCCGAAATCTGAAAGGAACCAACAGTTTGTCACATCTAACAATGCCTCGTATTAAAACCTAGCATTCTACCTTTTGGAGTCTCACGTATCGATTTTTTGTGGTAGAAAGGGACGAGGGGTTCATACCCTTCAGTTTTTCGGGTGCTAAAACACCGAAAACCAAATCTACACGCGCTAAGCCATATCGGGATTTCCCAAGTCGAGAACTCGGGACTGGTGTGTACCAAGGACTTGCCTCTAGATACCCCGGGTACCGAAATACCGAGACATCAAGACTTATCCGTGCTTATTATTATTTCGAAGTTTCCCAAGTCGAGACTTTGTGACTGGCGAGTACAAGGGAACTGACCCTTGGGTTTCCCGGGTGCCGAAACACCGAAACATCCAAACTCTAGACATGCTATGCCATTTTGGGGTTTCGCAAGTCAGGATTTCGGGACTGACGAGTACAAGGGAACATACCCTTCGGTATCCCGGGTGTCAAAACACCGAAACATCAAGACTCTAACCACGCTACACTATTCTGGGGTTTCGCAAGTCAGGATTTCGCGTCTTGCGAATACAAGGAAACCGACCCTTGGGTTTCCCGGGTGCCGAAACGCCGAAACATCAAAACTCTAACTCACGCTATCCTATTTCGGGGTTTCGCGAGTCGGGATTTCGCGACTGGCGAGTACAAGGATTCTTGCCCTTTTGATCTCCCAGGTGCCAAAACGCCGACCGGCAGCCATGTGTCCTCTACAGATGGATGGTCCTGATCTTTTCGTTGTTTCGTGTACTAGGAATTTGAAGCTCTCGGTACCAAGACCACAGCCTCCTCTACATCCCAAACTCCGAATAGCCGAAATACCGAAACCCGATGGCTCCACTCTCGTATCGGGATTTCACAGACCGAGAATTCGCGATGCAACGACTCCACGATTTTAGTCCTTCAACCTTCTGGTATCTGAAACCCCGATGGGTTCGGATCTCTGCCACGTGTCCTCTGAGATGGACGGTCCTGATCTTTTTGGGACTTTGACGAGTCCTCACCTTTGCATATGCGAGGCTTAAACCTCGTGCAACTTCTCCTGGATCTGATGGCTATCGGCTATCCACGCGAGATTTGACAGTAGTTGTAGCTCCTCCCTGAGCTCGCGCTTTCTTCCTTTCTCCTTGGAAGATTTCAATGTCTCATAGGTCTCAGCCTTCGATCTTCTACTGCAAGTCGGCTATTGGGTCTCGTCAACACTTACGAAAAGTGTTGTCCCTCTTGAGCTTTCTCAGCTATGAAGGAATTAAGAGCTTTGTGCTCTTTCTCCTTGGCTTGATTCTTAGAAGGGTCTTTCGCGCACCCCTTGCGCTCATTCGGCAAGTCTAGGAATTGAGTGAGTCTCGGTCTCTACTTGCCTCGCAGGGAGCCTGTGCATGACTACACTTCCTCTCCGGAGCTTAACAGAATTCGTCCTCCAGGGGACTCTGGACAACTAGGAAGGTTGGCATGTGTACATGAGACTATGCCTAAGGTCGTCGAACTCATAGTTCGTGGCTCTAACTCAAGCCGCCACAGGACACAAGCATTTACGAATACCAATCACGTCTTATCCATATAATCTCTCACTGGCCTAATCATACAAACAAGCAGTAAGGAAAGAGACATAGTATATCCATTCATAAATCAAACACAACTCTTGAAATATACACAGTATAACCAAATTCATGCTCAGTTCCATCTAAATTACACAAAGTAAGAAAATGTTTATCTATTACAGGTTGCCACCAACCAACTCACTGTGGGTGTTCATTCTTCCACCCGACCATAGGCACAGAGACATTCATTCTTAGCACTCTGGCCACCCCCGTGCCAAGCCATGATATCACCAGGGAATTCTCATAGTTCTCGAGGGTTCTCTCTTTGTTTCAGCTTCTATTCGGGTCCTGCTTGCTGCAACCCGGAGCTTCTTCACTCGGTTGTGGCCTCGGTGAGGTTTCTTAGATGCTCCTTGGCATCAAGCTTGCGACTTTCAGATCGTGTTTTTCATTGGAAAGCTCTGCCCATCTCTCTTGGGATCTTACGCTCCTTGTCTATGTCTCCTCCCATGTCGTGTTCCTCTTACCTAGGAAGGTCTGCCGACCTATCCCGGTTCCTTCTGTCAGAAGGAAGCTCAGGTCTGCAAGTCTCTGCAATACTTCGGGCTTACAACCCATTTTTCCTTTCATGGGGGTGGTTGGTGATTCAACCATCATCTTTTCTTCATTGACTGTTTTGCTTTCCTTGGGGTTCGAAGGAGTTTTGTCATCCTTATCATGGGAGATTTGGAGTCATTTGATATATGAACTCTCTTGTATAGTTTTCACGTTCTTCCTCTAGTGATATCATGGCCAGTACTTTCAAGGCTTCACCCCCACATTCAGTTATTGGCAACTCAATAAATCATATAATTACATTTCCATCATGCCTTAGCATGGTAATTCCTATATCAGGATAAATTACAAATTTGGGGGAAACGGGGCGTTACATGTGGTATGCTACGAATCAAGGAAGTTGAAACAACATGAAAGGATCTACGATACACATGACTTGGAATTGGTATTCATAGTGCATGCTTTGAATATGTGGCGGAATTATCTCATGGGTAAGATATTCGAGCTGAGAACATACCATTGTGGTATGAAGTGTTTGTTTGGACATACAAGTTTAAATGTCAGACAAAGCAGGTGGTTAGAGTTTCTCAATGAGTATGACTTCAACATAAAGCATATTAGAGGAAAAGAGAACAAGGTGGCCGATGCACTCAGTAGGAGGATGCAATAGATGCATGCTACAACCATTATCATGTACCAAACATATTTTTGTCACGCAATTTTGGAAGTTGCCAGATCAGAGATGTGTTATATGGATATAAGTGAGACTTTACAACAAGGTATATCACAACCAAAGTTTGAAGGCTATGAGCTAAGAGATGATGGGATACTCATGTATAGACGTAAAGTCTATGTGCCAAATGATCAGGAGTTGAATGGCTTAATATTATCGGAGATGCATAAGGTTCCTTATGTTGGACATTCAGGTTACCAGAAGACAATTGTGGCAATCAAGAAGCAATACTTTTGGCAGGTATTTCGGGTATTATTATTATTATTATTATTATTATTATTATTATTTCATTCTTATGAATGTTCCAAGCTCTCATGAGCAGAAGGGGTCTGACTGTATGGAAAATCTGATTATTGCCTTATCTTCCCAGAGAAGATTGCAGGGATTGTGGGGTTGTAACTAGAATTATACTGTCGAGGAGATGGGTTGACAGACCATGAGAAGTCTCTCTGGGTGAGACATTGGTTGTTGTGGAGTGGTTGTCAGACTCATGAGCAGACTCTCCAGGGGAGAGTATTGTTGAGAATTGTTCCTTGGTGTGTTTAGCATTATTCACAGGGATCAGAGACTTCTTGTCCACCCTGTTGTTGGTAACCCTGGGAAGCACTGTTGAGCAGAGAAGGGGAACACTTCCTTGAGTGTTACAGGTGCGAGGGGAATGAGGGATTGTGGGCTAGTTGCAACAACGGGCACCTAGGACTGAGCTATTCTATTGAGAGTCAAACCTTAGTGTATTGCTAGAAGATTTTTTCCTGGGTGGAGTTTGAGCCCTGACTCGGGGGTGACCTGTTGTTGAAATATTATGAGAAACAACGTCCAAGTTTGGGAGGAACGTCTGAGTCAAGGCCGTGGTTGGTCAATTTTATTAAATATAAGCGTTCCTATATCTTTGACTTGTTTACTGTGTGCATATTTTTCTAGGCTTGATATGGGATAATTCTTGTATGTAGCTGCATATAAGTATTTGTTGCCATATTGTTTAATGTAGCTTGTATATGTAAATATGGTGCTTATAGATTGTAATTGTAGTTGTGCATGGATATGGCATATGTTTAGTCTTACCTATTAAGTTAACCTTGTGATTTTGGTTATGAGTTGTCAATGATAGGATTGAGTGGCTGATGCACATGATGGTAGCAAGTGTGCACCAAGAGGCTGGAATTTGTGTGTGCATTTAAGGAAATAGACTTCGCGCACAACAAAATAAGAAATGGCACATGATGCCTAGATGGATGTGTTGTAATACTAAGGGGGTGGGGGTGAATCAGTATGAGCACTTCTACCACTTTTAACCACAATATATAAACTACAATCTTATCAGCAACATATCATCAATGTATCATCTATGATTGCATTCAATGTATCATGAGCATATAAACATAAGAAGCATCGCATCAACAACATCACATCAAATACACAGTACACCAGAATTTACGTGGAAACTCAAATGGTAGAAAACCATAGAATGTTTTCTTATATATCAAAAAATACATTCATTGGAATCATCAACTTCCCAATTCTCCAGCTGCAACTGGAAAAAGACTACGACCCCCTATTTACAGGCTCCAACCTGAAGGAAGCTACAACTCCTTGAATTCTTTGGCTCCAACCAGAATGAAGCTACAAACCCCTGATTCTCATGCTCCAACCTGAAGGAAGCTACAACTCCATGTGTTCTTTGACATCAACCGGAAGGAGGCTACAACTCCCTAATTTACATACACCAACCTGGAGGAAGCTCCAACTCCCCAAGTTCTCCAGAACCAATCGGAAGGAGGCTACAACCCCCTTTCCTTGCTCTGTCTTGCCACCTTGAAATATAAATGTAGACCAAATTTTCACTACCACAATCACTGTCACTATCATTATCACTGTCACATCACCCTGTAACATGTCAACCTATAATTGTATTCAACCTATCACTGTCGCATCAACTTGTCATAGTCAACCTGTCGCATCAAATCGTCATTGTCACTATCACTGTCATTGACATACCATCATCAACTTGTCACCACTGTTGATACTCAACATCAAAAAAACCAAATTGTCTCACATGGATACCATCAACAAACCATGTACACCAACCATGTACATAAATCATCAACCATATACATCAACCATGCATCAACTCTGCACATCAACTTGTACCATACCATGTACATCATTCGTGTACATCTACATATACCATACCATGTACATTAACTTGTACCATACCATGTATCAACTATGTACATGTCATACATTAAACCTGTACCATACCATCAACCATGTACCTCAAACAACATGCTAATCATCCATACACCATGTACCATAATGTGTATAAGCAAATACTATCAATGGTGTACCTCAACCAAGTTTCCCTTTCTCTCTTAAGACTTTCATAGTTGTTTGCCCTTGTTCTCATTTATTCTATAAAGGGCTCTAATTCAATGAAAGAATATTGTGCACAAGTTTAATGATTTTATTACATAATACTTGATATTTTAATTTATTTTTAACAAAATAATATTTATATTGATTCATCTTAATGATAAGTAATTGTTTCTATACGTTATTTTATATATTATCTTTGTAAAGATAAAAATAATATGAGAGACAAAAAGTTTTACATTATCTCTACAAGACAATAATAGAGACAATACACAACAATTTTTTGAACTTAACAATCACATCATTTATTTTTTCAAACCCATTTATATAGTAAGGTGCTGTAAACTAATACCCTACAACGCACTATTTCATGAGTGGAATAAACCAGTCCACCAGGTCGCCTTCCTTTCATCTGGGATTCAATGCGGTACAGTGCTTACACAGCTTTGGCGTTCACATATGTTTCCTCTTCACTAAAAGAGTTTCTAAAGGAGTCTAAAAAACTTGTGCATAATCAACTCCACCAATTTAGGGAATGAGAAACCCTAATGCTGCAGACAGTATGAACAAAACGGCATCATCATCGTAATTGTTCTCACGAGAGAATGGGATTAATTACTTCGGCGTCCTCTCAAACATAACTCCACTGGGTGGCTGCAGCTGCAAAGAAAGAGCATAGGGGTTATAGGGATCATTCCAAACATCACTATTGCCTGCAGATCCCCATTTCAATTTCTGGAGACTGTTCTCTGAGAGACTGATGTCTGAGTTTCTCTAAATGTGGTATGCTCTGACGGAGACTCTTTTGTTAGCTTGCTTAGGTTTTTTGGTTTTCTTTGCAAGGTCATTCGATTTAGTTTCATTTTTTCCTCTGGATTTGGCGGTCCTTATCTGTCCACTTTCTCTGTTCTAACTTATTCGATTTTATCATCTACTCTTTTTGTTGGCTTCTGATGCTCCATCATAAATCCACTGCTTGTGTTGGTTGATTTCAACTTTTTTCACTCACGTTTTTTTTTTTCTCCACCTTTCTTGCGAAGTCTATTATAATTTATCTGCTTGCGAAGTCTATTATAAATTATCTGCTGAATCTATTCTAATATATCTGATATCTACTTAGACACTAATGTTATTAAGCAGAAAGGCTTATACCTATTGATCATGGACATATTTAATAGGTTTTTAGTGTTTAATCAGTTTTGTATGAACAAGATTAAATATTGATGGAATATTCTTAGTAGTCCCAATAAATCAATGGTTGTGATTTCAACCACTAACTTCCTCACTATTATAAATACATCAGTTTACATGTTTATTTTTTTACTTTTACTTAATCATATTTAAAATTTACTATGGTGGCTGGTTGATTGCCAGGTATGAGTGATTAGGGTTTCATTTTTTAAGCCAACCTAAACCTTTGACCTTCACCAGCCAAGTTCTAGACAGGCTGCCTCCTTCCAACCAACTCCTTCCCACTCCTTCAGTTCACCTCTGGGCAGTTTCTCTTTCCCGACGATTCAAATTTTACAAACCGTTCTTTTGGCATTCGCCAGCCACAAATTTGTGGCTGTGCTCGTTCTTATTTATTTGATGTTTGCTAAGACGTTAATGTTTTTATTTTTGTAGGAGGTGTTTTTGGCTGATGTCAACTCGATATGACTGGCAAACTTGCTCGACTGTGGTTATTCAGTTTCCTCTACATCCTCGTCAACATTTCTTCGAATGTCAAAAGTGGTTTGCCCAGCCCATCTCTGCATCCTCAACGTCTTCATCATTTTTTAATTCTTCAACTGTACCCTGCTCCTCCTCTTTGTCTAAACTAATAGCTAAACTTCTTTGGCTTCCTCTGTTATGTAATTTGTTTTGTCTAAGTTAATGGTTACCTAAAACTGCTTTGTCTACATTAATGGCTACCTAAAACTTCATTGGCTTCGTTTGTCATGTAATTTGTTTGAGTGTCAGTCTTTTTCCTAAGCGAAGGATAGTGGCATAACTGCGTTTCAAAATACATGGTCATTTGATTCATGTCTTCCTCTCGTCTCAAATCTTCAATATCGTGATTTCTATGTCTTCATCTGGAACTGTTGCTAGAGGAGAACTATCTTCTAGCCTATGTGTAGATCCTAAAAAAGATGTTCTTATTGATAGCACAGTATTTTAAATGTGTAGATCTTAAAAAAGATGTCTTCTTGATAGCACAGTATTCTAAATCTATAGTCTCTGTTGATCTTTTTTAAGTTTTTTATTTTGGTTTGAATGGCTACATAAATTTAGAAGAAATTCTAATTTTCTGTTATTTAAATTTCTGTTATTCTAATGTGTAGATTTTAAAAAAGATGTCTTTTAAGTTTTGTTTTTTTGGTTTGAATCTGGCTACATAAATTTAGAAGAAATTCTAATTTTCTGTTATCTAAATTTCTGTGTATTTTCTGTTATCTAAATTTCTGTTATTTTAATGTGTACATCTTAAAAAAGATGTTTTCTTGATAGTATTCTAAATTTTATATTTTCTGTTGATTTTTTAAATCTTTTTAAGTTTTAGTTTTTTTAGTTTGAATATGGCTACATAAATTTAGAAGAAATTCTAATTTTCTATTATCTAAATTGTATTTTTGAATGTATAAATGGAATTTGTGTGCTGAAAAACTCCTATTACTTAGATTATACAAACTTAACCACTCAAATTTCCACATCATACAAACTTAACCACTCAAATTTCCACATCAAACAATTTATCACTAATTTTGAAACAAAATTAAACAAAAATTCCAAAACCAAACCCAAAAAAACAACTTAAAATGATTCACATTTATCTCTCCCAGCCTTTTGAGAGTCGAGTCTCCCGGCCTCAAGTCAAGGAATCAGATGTGATGTACTCCGCTGATTCCTTTCTCTCCCGGAGACTCGAGTCAAGTCAAGCAGTCAGATGTGATGTAAGTGTGCAGGGAAAGTTTTTCATCGGATGTGCCTCTGGAATATTTTGTAATCTTTGTAAAAAATGATTCACAGACACAGTTTGAAAATCCAAATTGGATTCACAAAACCACTATGAATCAGTTTCCTAAGTTTTAACCTTGCAGTCTAATTTTGTGATCCTCGCTCAAATTTGAAAGGTTTGAAGAGAGAGGTATTATTATGACTCTAGTAGAAATATATATGGGACTAGATGTATGTAGCAATGCAGTGGCAATTCTAAAGACACTTCTATCAGAAATTTAAGCATGATCATTAAAATTGAATAACAGACTAATTGTGAAAAATAATTATTCGAATTGACACTTTTATCAGAAATATTTAACCATGATCATTAAAATTGAATAAAAGAATAATTGGGAAAAAGAATTATTAGAATTGTTGTACTGTAAAAAAATGGATGTCAATCTCTCCCATTTTACATAAAAGAAGGAAAAACTCAGGCCCCCAGTTCCAACTGGATATGGTCGTTTTAAGTTCCAACACCCAGGCTGGGTTAGATGGTTGTTAGTCAAGACTCTTTTGATGGCAATCCTCCCTCACCTCACAGTCTTATTCTCTTTCGTGCAAAAATGTCGGAGTTGTACTATCATCACACTAACATCATCTTGAGATTTTCTGGTTACCGCTAGCTCGACAAGCTTTTTACAAGCAACATTAGGGCCTCCTCCTAATGATGTCAAATTAGGTTGCTTCTGCACACAGAAAGGTCTAGCAATATTGACTGCTTCTTGATTAGTAACTTTATCCCACAACCCATCTGATGCCAAAATTAAAAATTCGCAGTCAGATGTAATTTCAATCTTTCTGGTGTCTGGTTCAGCTGTTATCCATTCTTTCATGTGCAAATCGCCTATTGCCCTAGATACTGCTAAAGATCCCTGAACTCGCCAAACTCCGTGGCGGAGGTCCACAACTCCACTCAAATTCTCTATCCGTTGTCGCTCGTCCTCCCTTCCAGCTCGATGGTCACATGTAAGGGCTTCAGAAGCACCATCTCTGCTAATAACTGCTCGACAATCCCCAGCGTTGGAAACCACTAAGTCACCATTTATAATCAGAGCAGTTACACAA
>ML784448.1:20179-31950 GCA_009831015.1 Picea engelmannii
CTCTATAAGAGGTCCATTGGCTTATTTGGGTTTGAGATGGCCATAAATGACAGGAAGAACATAATGCCAAGTAAGTTTCACCTTGTTTTAACTTTTAACTTTTAAGTTTCAAAATTCATTTTTCAAATTTCAATTTGTCTTCTGTTATGTTTCAACTTTCTCTAATTTGTTGTAGATACTTGGTGGGAAAACTATGGCGCAAAGGTACCCATTCTACAGAAGATGACAATTTAGGTGCTTAGCCAGACATGTAGCTCTTCTGGTTCTAAGTGCAATTGGAGTGTATTTGAAAAAATACACACCAAAAAGCGCAACAGGTTAGAGAATTTCAAATGAAATTTAAAATTCATTATAAAATTATAAATTATTAACTTGTCATTTAAATTTTATGCTCCTTTACATTCTAATAAATTAATTTATGATCCTCTTACAGGTTGGATACCTCACGCCTTAATGATTTGGCCTACGTCTACTACAATCTCAAGTTGTGGGTGAAGCAACTTGAGATAAAAATTGATGCGAAGGCCATTTCATTGGATGGGATTGACACCACTGCTACATGGAGGGGGGAGGTTGAGGAACCTGTTATTGAGACCGTCCTTGATTGGGCAGAGGATAGTGGTGATGATCATGGTATCTCTAAGGACTTGGATCCAGAGGATATTCAGTTTCACGTCGAGTCTACAAGTGTGTCACCAGCAGAGCCATAGTCAAGCCAGAGGGAGATAGGCCCAGTGGTAGCACCTCTACCAGTACCTTCTTTTAGGGGACATATGTCTCGAGGGTCTTCTAGTTCTTCTAGAGGACGTTTGACTCCAGTACGAGGCACACATGCCTCAAGGGCACCTACTCCTAGTGCTAGAGGAAAAACACTTTCTACAACGATTACCTTTGTCTGTAAAAAGGGTAGAGGGAATCGATAGTTTATTTACTTGATTTCATTGTAGATGACTCATGAGATACATTTATTATATTTTTTTATGACTCGAGAATCAGGACATGATTCATTTTTTATGTGTGATGTATCACTAGACATCTTATATATCTTAAATATTAGTTTTCTTTCCATATTCATGTGGCAATCTGTCTATTTGATGCTATTGTTGCTTTAAATGTTTCAAAAAATTTTAAAAAATGAATATTTTTGTATTTTTTTAAGTTTGCCGATATATTGCCGATGTTTTGCCGATGTTTTTGCGATTTTTACGAAACAATATTTTCTGGACCCTGATGATTTTTTCGCCGAAACGATTTTTGTAAATCAAGAACTCACTTAGATCAAAGGACTTCTGCTGAAGCTATTGCAAGAGAGGGATGGCTCCAACCATGCAACTAGAGACACTTATGATGGATACTAATGTAGCTCTCATGCTTCATGGACAATTTTGGGGACTCCTCATCTAGATAGACCTATTGATTTAGTGTTTTTTTTTGTCACTTCCTATCTTTCTTATAATGTTTCTTTGGTTTCATTTTTCTTCTTTTAATATTGTATTTAATGATATATATCATTATACCCATATAATGGAGGTTTTGGAGATCACATACATGCCTTATCTACTTAGGCATTTTGTAAACTTTTGTATTTTACCCCTTTTAAAAATATATAAAAAAAATTCTTAGAGAAAAAAAGGGGAGAAATAGATAAAGTGATACAATAGCAGCAACCAGTTCATCTCTTTTTCCTAGACTCACTTCAAGATAAAATCTATAATAGGCAATGGACTAATTGATAAATTACTTTAAGTGCATGTGTGACAAAGTTCTTCTATAGTCCCCGGATGCTATACAACCACATACATATGTATGCAGAAAATTGGAGCAACATGTAAAGTTGTTCTTAAAGATATATAATATTGCCCATCGATAAGTTCATATGTATGCTTATCTACTGTACTAATGGTTAATGGTAGAAATGACATTGGGCCACCCTCGGCCATGGCCCACAATGCTTATGTTGGATGGGTGTATGTTGAACATGACCAATGATCTCTACAATTCTCCCGTGTATTCTTGCATAATCTCACTAATCAGCCTTCATAATCAGATTTTCCACAGTTTGGAATAAGGAATCTTCTAGATTATGTCATGTTTATTGTTAATGGTTTATGATTTTTAAAACAAAATGTAGAAATATAAAGTGCATATGCATATACTGGGGCTAATTTAACAAGAGAAGAGAAAGACTTGAAGCTGCAAAGCTAAATGCAACATAGTGGGCTACAAGAAGTTAATCTTTAGACAGATAACATAAACCATATGACCGACAACAATAGAATGGGGAAAGCCTACAAGCGCAGCTGCTAGCTACAATTCCATACTCAAGTTAGCAAAATTAAAACAAGAGAAAGTGAGACAAAACACTAGGTGCACAAGATCGGTCTATAACCACTTAGCATCAAAACTCACAGTGCTCAAATGCATCATAATTATAGAGAGAATAGTCTACTACTTATTCCATGAACACACCAAAATATCTAACAAAATTTTAGCAAATAATGGCTTTTCCATTGCAAATAGCAAATTTACATTGTTAAAGCAAAAGTGCCCCTTCCCCTCACTTTAAAGGTCACAAAGATTCTGTTTGGAAAACAATTTACATTGTTAAAGCAAAAGTGCCCCTTCCCCTCACTTTAAAGGTCACAAAGATTCTGTTTATAAAAGAGGTTGTTGGCTCTTGGCTTTCCAACTATTCCTGTCTTTTGGATGCCCTACTTGTGATTCTCTAACTTTTTTTTACAAATTGCCATGAAATCCCAATAACTCTATTTATAAAAGAGGTTGTTGGCTCGCCTTTCCAACTATTCCTGTCTTTTGGATGCCCTCCATGTGATTCTCTGATTTTTTTTTCTTTGCAAATAATGAATGAGCTGACCAGAATTGTTGAATGGTGTAATCAGGCAGCTTTTGATGGTGTCTGCCCAAAGGACTCACATGCTATGTACAACAAAAGTTTCAACGAAAGACGGAGATTAAGCCAGCCAAGCCATTACTGGATGCCCTCCATGTGATTCTCTGATTTTTTTTTATTCGCAAATGCTGAATGATCTGACCAGAATTGTTGAATGGTGTAATCAGGCAGCTTTTGATGGTGTCTGCCCAAAGGACTCACATGCTATGTACACCAAAAGTTTCAACGAAAGACGGAGATTAAGCCAGCCAAGCCATTACTGGATGCCCTCCACAGCTGGTTGAATGTACATGAATAGACGGGACAAAATAAAAGCAAAGGTAACATGCTATGTAAACGAAAGTAACAACAAGAGTCATCTCCACAGCTGGTTGAATGTACATGAATAGACAGGACAAAATAAAAGCAAAGGTACAGTACCGCATGGCTACAGTAATGGCTTGGCTGGCTTAATCTCCGTCTTTCGTTGAAACTTTTGTTTACATAGCATGTGACTCACATGCTATGTAAACAAAAGTTTCAACGAAAGACGGAGATTAAGCCAGCCAAGCCATTACTGTAGCCATGCGGTGCAGGGATGGAATTTGACGGGCAAATTGCCCGTCACCATGGCAATCAACAAAAGTAACAACAAGAGTCACCTCCACAGCTGGTTGAATGTACATGAATAGACAGGACAAAATAAAAGAAAAGGTACAGTACCGCATGGCTACAGTAATGGCTTGGCTGGCTTAATCTCCGTCTTTCGTTGAAACTAGCATGTGAGCAGGGATGGAATTTGACGGGCAAATTGTCCGGCACGGGGTGATTTGCTTGTCAAATATTTTGACAAGCCTTCAACATTTTTTTTGAAACCCGTCAAATTTGATGGGATGTTGGGATTTGATGGGATGTTTGGGATTTGAAATTTCAACCCTGGTGATGGTTATATTGATGGATTGTAATAGAAATGTTGGAAAATCTCCCCAAAGACCACGATAGAGGCTGAATTGAATGAAATAGCTCTATAAATAAATAAATAAGCCTTAGTCTAAAATTGAATGAACTAGTTCTATAAATAAATAATTAAGTTTTAGTTTAAAGTCTAAAGGTTTTATTTTATTTTTTCATATTTTTCGATCAAACTTGCTTGAAATCTAGCTAGAAATTATTGAAATTGTATATTTTAGTGGTTGGATCTGTATAATTCAAGTGTTTTAGGGGTTTTTCAGGATGCAGAGTCTATTTATACATTCAAAAATGCAAACAAAAAATTGTCATTCACCCAAATTTATATTACTGGATTTCTATTAAAAAATGCCAAAAGATAAAACTTTTAAACAACTACTTATAAATAATCTGCAATTGTTGTACGAAGAGAAGAGTTACAAATATTGAGTTCTTTTTCTGGTTACTTCCTCAGAAAAACCCAAAGCTTTTGTATGTACTGTTAATATTGTTGGAGTCCAGTAAAGTGAAAAGAGAAAATATAATCATTTTGGAAACTTTTAAATGTACATTCACTGCTCTCTATCACTGTTTTCCTTTAGTTATAAAAAGGAATTTGTATATTATTGCTCTTAGCAAATCATATCATTCCTGATCCTATAATCCCATTCAAGGGGTCCTTTGCATTTGTATCCCTTAGCATATAATACTCACTTGTGCTTGTTCTTTACAATAAGGTCATTATTACTAATTAATATATAGTACTTCAAACCATCGAAATCCATGTTAACCTTAAATTTATTTTCAAGTTTTGAATCAAAATTAGAATTAGATTTAAAATCTATGTTTTTAGTATCATAATTTGTTCATTAACATGAAATGACCTTAACTTATTAACATAATCAATTGCTAAAATCAATTGAATTTAAAGTTGCCCTTAACCTATTCACATAATCAATTCCTAAAATGATATGACCTTAATCCAAGTGATTTTCATTGTTCATCTCTCTAAGTCACTCCAATCTCATATAATGTAACCATCACGCTCCAATCTCATATAATGTAACCATCACAGAGGGCACAAATGAATTCTTATGGGTTCCATAGCCTTTCTAAGCTCCAATTTCACATAAAAAAATGTTCTATTGATTTGATTGACCATAGCCATATCTGCTAGAGTATATAATTTTTTTAGTAAGGCATCCCAATTTGTTGTAGCAGCAGCTAGACAAGAAATTTTATAATAGTCTCTTCATGAGCACATAGATATAATCAAACAAACAAAAGACCATCCCAAAGTCACAAAATATGCTGCTGCACATGCACATTTTTCTATCTGTAAGCTTGATGTGGAAAGACAACATGGGAATCAGATGAAATTTGTTCAAAAATTATAACTTATAATAGGCCTAAGCTTCAACATTAATGTTTTCTATTTTGTTGAAAATTCCTTGTAAATACTCATCATCAATTATATCTTCTTGAACTAAAAAAAATTCAGCTTGTTGCAATTAGGTTGATCATGTGGTAAGATTTGTTTGGATTATGGAAAATTCTTTATATCTTAATTTTTTTTAATGAAAATAATAATCCACTTCATCTTTAATTAACAACTACCAATATGAAGGACTCTTCTAAATAAGACTAATTTTAATACTTCATTATCTTCTTCAATTGCTATTGATTTTCTCCACCAACTTTAACTCATTCAACTTGATTGCTTGTAGATTAATAGGGAGTTTGCTATGTATAGGTCTTTCCAAAGGTGAAACATTGAAGCATCCATATGTTCCTCTTCATGAATAATGGTCATCGAATAAGTTGGATAAGAATGATATGAAGAATGATCACCATTCCATGAAAGATAAATTAAGAAGTAATCAATATAAAACAAAAATGGGGATCAAAAACATAGATGGGGATCTTAACCATTTACACTAAAAATAATGGGACAAGAGTCTTACTAATAAGAACTATTATTTGTTGTTTTTAGAAACATGTAACTCTCCTAGATCTAAGAGACTCCTACATCATTCGCGTAGAGATAATCTCTACAAATTACAATTAGCAAACTACAATCTTTTAATAGTATAATGATGAATATCTCATATTAAGTAGATAAGACAAGTAGGAGTTAATTACTCAAACACCCTCCCTTAACAAGTACTTGTCTTGATCTTTGTCCGGTATGATCTTCATCAGCATCCCTTAACCATTTTGAAATCGTCCAGGCTATTAATTCCATCAAGTTGTCTCTTAAGCCTCGTAAGGGTGTAGCTCTCGAGTTGCATTCTAGAGTTCCACTCCCGAACTCTCAAATCACAGATCTCTTGAACTCAATTACTAGACACTCATACACCTATCGCGTAACCTCACTAACAGACCACTCTCATGTCTCAACAACTAATGTGAGATCGTTTCCTAGATCCACAACTCCTGAACCAACTAGACAACCATCCATACTGAACTTTTACTTGCACTTGATCCCTTTTGGAAATATAATTGCTTCAGACCATGTAATCAATTCCTTTTTTAATTGCAAAGACTAACAATTGACCGTCCTATGGACATACTTCCATCTACGGAGATACATGGGTAACCAATCGTTGTACTCACCAACTATTTAGGAAAATAGTCTAGATACTGAATGTATCCAAGTCAATCTTACAATATGACCTCTTTCATATGATTTGGAGATTTTATCATCATTATTTTACAAACCAAAAATAATAATAATACATTTAAATTAATTAATACAATGCCTTCTCTTAAAACTTAATATAATTATTTTCTATATAAAAAAATCCCTCCAAAAACATAAGCCAAGCTTCCATGACCACACGTTGCACTTTTCCCTTTCTATGTACAACCACATTGAAAATATTCTGTTCCATCTCCCTTTTTTGTTTTGCTTTAGCATTGAACGCTCCACAGACCATGATTTGAAATTTGGCAATGCACATAGAGGATGATGACCTTTTCAATGTTTTTTTGACTACAACTTCAAAGGTGACTTTTCTCCTCTTAATCTCTTCGCCATAGTTGCTCATCTTATCTTCAAAAACCATAAACGCTCTATGAAACCCACTTGAACAACTCGCAGGATATCTAGGTGCTAAGCCCACATATTGGCCCTGTGCTCTTGATTTCCAATGTCTACCTCCAACTCAGGTCTCTTCTCATAAATGGAGGATTAATTACGACAATCAACATGTAGAAGATGGCTCTTTTCCATGCAGTCGTTGTTCTCCGTTGACTCCAAACAAGCAACTTGCACAAATGGAAATGGGCATCGACATTCAATAGAAGACGACTTCCCTATTCTCATAATTTATAGTCCACTACACGACCGATTTAGCTTCCTGACTCATATGCATCAGCTTCAATCCAAACACACAAAAAAACACACTCAAACAACAATATATCTACTCTCCTACAACATATTACATCTCTTTTATATTCTTGGGCCCTCCCTAGGGAGTTAAACCCATACCAACTCTAATACCAATTTAGAAATTGGGAGATGAGATACTATTCACACACAAAATCTGTTATATGTCTCTCTATCATTTAATCAACACACATACATATAAATACATTAAGCTTGGCCTTAATATAGATAGACTATCTTAACCACACAATCCATTTGTTGAGAGAATCCCTCAACCACACTCCTAAATAGGATCTAAGATCTCTCCTAGATCTAACAAACTCCTACATCACTCACTTAAAGATAATCTCTATATTACAATTAGAAAACCACAATCTTAATAATATGATAATGAATATCTCATATTAAATATATAAAACAAGTAAAAGTTAATTACTCTAACACTAAAAATTCTTCTTAATCTAGATTACAATGAAAGCCCGCCCACCTTTTAACAATTAAGATTGATATGCAAGGTGACCACTCTTAGGTCTCTATTCAATGTCAAAACTCTCTTTAGAATGGGGATTTTACAAATCTTAGCATTCGTGGGTCTCCATTTAAGGCAAGTGAAAACGTCTACGAGATTATTACTTATAAGTTAGGTTTCTCTATGACATTATTCTTGGAGGTCGATTGTTCAAAATAGTAATATATCCAATTCATAATTCGATTATCAATTTCCAATTTGTATCTATCATGCTATTTTTATTTTGATGTACTATCTAAAATTAGTATACATCTCTGGATCAGTTGTCATGCATCCCCAAATTGGTGTACACGGGTGAGAATCAAATGTCATGGATCGCTTGAAGTGTTTCCCCAAGCAGCCACTCCTTTCTCTTTTGAGATTGGATTTCATCTAATAAGTCTCCCAATTCCTTGCATACACATTAGTATTCGTATGGGATGTCTCCCAATTCCTTACATACTCTATTTATCCTTTTGTTTTACCATTAATAAAAAAATGTGATGGGTTCAATGGATGAGTCGGTTCTATAATGAAAATCAGAATTAAAACATGCAACAACATAATGTGTCAACCAATTGTTTTAGTGAAATTGACTTCAAGAATATAATTTTTGTTTTATGCATAGTTTGAGAACTAATGTTGTGTAATTTTCAAAAGAAGAAAAACATGAATTTGATATTAATATCTGCAAATCGTCCCTTCATCCCAGTAATATGGCAGATGAACCTCTCGCTAAGCGGAGCTCTGTGTATTGGAATTTGGAGGGGACCGTGATCTTTTACAATAATGGCGTAGAGATTGAAAATTGAGTGAGAGGGAATATATTGATGTACAATTAGCTCTAAGATGTGCTAATGTTAAAGGTAGCAAAGAAGTGCAAGGCCTTTGATTGAGATGATGTCATTGAGTTATCAAATTTATCGCTTTTATGTTTTGATTATTTTGTTATTCGGAGGAGGGGCTGGTATGGTCCTGTCATGTGTTGTCTGTGTGAACAAATGAAGAGTCGAGCCAACATGTATTTGTTAGTTGCCCTTTTACTGTTTCTATCTGGGAAGAAGTTAAACAGAGTTTAAATTTAGCAAATGGATGGAATGGAGTTTTTGTTAGAGAGTGCTTACATAACTGGTCTTTTCAGAATAAATCGATCAGAGAGGTTGCCACACTCATTTGTTGGTTTATATGGAAGGACAGGAACAAAAAACTTTTTGAAGATAGATTACCCTCAGCAAAAAGAATTCTCTTTCTTGTAACATGATCTGTAGTCTCGAAGCAGATCATTTCAACGGCCTCTACAAAAAGATCTCAACCGATTACTTTCCCTGAAGACAAGGTACTAGCATGGTTCGATGGAGCCTCGCAATTCAATAGAAATCGGTGTGGAGCATGAGGATTTATCAAATTAAATAATCTAGTGGAATATCGTTGGACTTTAAACTGTATTTCAGGTACTAATTCAAAGGCGAAGCTTATGGGAGCATGGGCAGCCATCACTTTAGCAAAAAGCCTCGGGATCTGTGTTTGATGGGGGACTCTATGATTGTCATAAATTGGCTTAAAGGTAAAGGTATTCTACAGGTGGCCAATCTGGAGAGATGGAAAAATAGAATAATTGACTTATTGCCTTTTTTCAAATCAATTTCTTTCGCTCATATCTATCGAGAAAATAATACTGTGGCTGATGGTTTGTCAAAATTAGCATTAAACTCACCAGTGGGTCATATCACATACAACAAATGGTCTAGTGGAGAGGAGGGTCCTATTTTTATTCTGAAGTTGTAATCTTGGATCCTTTAGTTTTGTAAATGGCTTTCTAGTAATAGTCTGGTGACTTTGCAGTGGCTTGGATTTGGAGCATGAACTTTTTTGCTATGGGTTATAGTCGAGATTTTATAGTCTCTTTTGAAATTTTTGGTTGAGGACCCATGTGGGATAGATATATATTTTTTTTTCCGAGCAACATTGGTCTCGTGATGAGACAATGAATGTTATAGAAGTCTAGTTATGTCTGGTATCACAAGTTTTGTGATGAGACAGTCGTTGTAAAAGGATTATATTATCATATATATAATGTGCAATTTTCTCTGAGATTTATTTGTTTATGTTTTTATGTAATAATGAAATGATAATAAAATTAATCATAGATTTATTTTAGGTTTAGTGTTTTTGAAATTATAATAAAATTAATTTTAGATTTATTTCACTTTTAGTATAATTTGAGTGGCCTAACATTTAAGAATATGTGTTTGTTCTTTGGAGGTTATGCTTTTGAATCCAAAGACGGTTAGGATATGTATATTTCCATAGATTAAGCAGTGTAATCTCTAGACAGAGAGGGCCCCTTGTGACCTTATACTAAATTGTTATTAGTTAAGCTAATTAAATCTAGATGGACTTAATATTAAAAAAATTAAGCTAATTTAGTAACATGATAAAATATGCTAAATGACTATACTTCTAGAATTAAATTAAATAGAAGTAAATATGCCTCATTTATTTTGGCATAGTCTATACTAGTCACACATGTTTATCCCTAATTTATGTTAGTAGTTTATTTTAGTGATTTATAACTAAATCACTTGATACACATCAAAATGGTGTATCAAAATGGCTCAAATTTATAAAGATATAACTAATAACAAATGTCACCACTAACATTTTTTTGTTGCTTAGTTACAAATTTCTCAGATTGTAATAGTGAATGGTTTCATTTATACACAAAATAGCATGACCCTTACCTCCCAAGTGATTCTTGCCCTTCTAAGTCTACTTGGCTCTTTAACTTTACATGGATTCATCCTCAATCCAAAGATAGATAACGAGAATTCTATTTAATAAGAGTATCTAAAATTATAAGCACAAGTAGTCAACTCTCAATTGGCCTTTCATTTGAGACCTTCACATGCTTACCACTTATAAGCCAATCCATTAACTTAATCAAAACTCAAAAAAAATTATAATTTTTTTTTTCATTAAAAGACATTCTTTAAGGAATACCATGAACATTTTAAATGAGAAACTATTCGAGAATATGCCACAATGCACATGAGTGTTTGGGCAAGTGTTTATGCAAGAGGTTTGGATTTCTATTCCCCAAGGTATACCATTAATTCTTACAACTTTCCATAAACCTATTGTATCTCCTCGGAAATAATAATGAGGGCAATGTGTGAGTCATTCCACTTCAATGTTCTTTGCTCCATTGTTTCCTTTCGACTTCACGAGCAGAACTTATGACGCCTTTCCTCTAAGATTTCACAAAAAATTGCACATAAAATTTGAGTATTAGATCAAGTTAAGAGTGAAAAAGGATGTACTCAAGTATGATTTCATAAAACTTTCTCCCTTCAATACACAAGTAACATTCCTTCAAACATGATATCTACAACAAATAGCAATGGCATCAATGGATTACTCTAGTAAGATGAAAACTCAATCTTGAAGCCATTAAACAATAAGAGAATGCTCTCAAACAACTTATGAGCATAAATTTTAAAAGTAAATAAAAATGTTAATGAAGAAATTGTCAATATAACTTTGCATTCTCATTTCACTACTTTGCTTTACAAAAGGCAATGTTGAAACCATTTTCACATCGATTCTAATTCACTATCAAATCTTGCTCCTCCATCCCATGCACACAAATATGCACAAAGATTTTCTCCTAAGCTTAACTTCATAATGGCAAGCCTATTTGTACATGACCATATGGATCCTTTCAGCGATCTATTGAAATATGAAGATTTTAGAACCAATAAGATGGAGTGGGAAATCAATGGTCTTTGAATCAAAACCCTCACTGGTGCATACAAATCTTTTTTCCATCTCTACATTCAAGTGAATTTTGACAAAATACTTCACTATATGGATCTTTCATCAATTTAAACGATTAAAGCTTGAAAGAAAAGATGGAGTCCCTTCTAGATCAGGGGAAGACCACTTGTGAATCCTTGTAACCAAACCATGTCTTTTCTTGCTAAATGAATCTCCACACATCGATATGGTTTGAGAAGGGCTTGGTTCTTCATTCA
>ML784448.1:102981-115064 GCA_009831015.1 Picea engelmannii
CATGAACAATGATGGGTCTAACAAACCATGGTTTTTGTTGCACAAATGTATCAATGGAAATTTTAACTTCTTTGTGCTCTTCTTTGAACTTATTGAAAAATTCTATTTGTGTCATTGGCAATATATGTTTTGGATTTTCTTCAGATTGTTTTCATGCTATTATTCGTCGCAACACATCCCTTGTATGTGGTGAAACGCGAGATTCTGTCAACCAACAATTATGGGCCAACTCTTTAACATTTTATGCAAGCTTATCTTTGTAGGGTTGTCTATAAATCACTGTCCAACAAGCAAGTTCATCATTTGCATCTATTTGCAATCAAAATTTTCTATGTTTGTACAATGTTTTTCTTGAGGTTCCCATCGTTTTTTCCATGTGTTGTGTCAAACAATATTTTATATTGCAAGATGAAATAACTGTTGTTTGTAGTACTCTACGTGCAACACTGACATATTTTTTTCGAGATTTTCCAAAAGCTTTTAATACACTAGTTATATTGTCAAACACATTCTGTTTCACCTTTGTATCTTTTGTCGACTTTTGAATACCCAATAACGATGTAGCTTCTTTTAACTTTCTTGACTTTATTAGACAAAGTAAAAGTTGAGCTTGTAGTGTTACTAATTCATCTTTGAGAAAAGTATTATACATATTCTTAGTTCGATATCTTACATAATGCTAGCTTCTTTCTTCCCAAATTTGTCAGTATCAACATTTTCTAATATTTCATCATCAATGTTGATAGATTCTCCTGCATATTTCAATTTAAATTTTGTATTAAAAAACAAAACCCGAACATAAATTCACTAAACTATATACAAGTGTTCATCTTGTATTATCTAAATTTATGTACATGCCTGTTATCACATGAAGTTGTCATGGGTCAAATTGTCTCCTTAGGTTTTAATTTTTCATCCATTAGTCATTTTAAGTTTGTTTTTTATTTTCTCCTTATGGTTTTCTTAGGTTAACTCAAATAAATGAAAGGTTGGAGCTTGGTTCACATATTTGACCCACACCTATGGCTTATACCCTTGGTTCATCATATGATTTGACAACTATCACTATCATCCCTATGACACCACAAGTCTGACATGTCACTACCTCCATTCATACGCTTGAACCTCTCCACTCTGTCCCTTTACCTGTTAGGGAGTCAAATTGAATCCCTGCTAGTACGCTACCAACTCACTAGTAGTTTTCTTAGCGCATCTTTTGTACACCCTCCCTCTTTATCATCATTGAAATTATGAAGTTGATGTCATTTCAGTTCATTTTTTTCAGCATCCATGTTTTCAAAAGGAATAATCATGATTTGGTCATTAAAGCTTTCTAACTGTTTATCAAAGTTTGAATTCTGCTCCTAGCTCAGCACTGCAGAAACTCCTAGTCCAGACAGCGCTGTAGATTATGATACAGACTAGATGACCGAGGTGAATTGAAGATTGGGATGGTTGCGAGCAACTTCATTCTTTCTGAAGATCATCTACAGTAAAGTTATGGTGTTCAAGTACTCTTTGAGCCATCCGAGCTCTATTGAAGATCATCTAAGGTTCTGCTTAACTTTTCGTAGCACCTGGCACTGCAATTTGTGGTATCCTCCACCTACCAACCCCTTTACCTTTGTTATCACAAAATTCTTATCCATCTGCATATTTTCAACCTCCTCCACTGAAATTGAATAAGCTTTGCTACCATAGCTATTGTGCCTATTTATTTATTGGCCCTTGTTGTCTATGCTACGCTACAGAAACCACTACGAAATTGTGCTACATATCCCCTTTTCCAACACTGCAAAGTGTGTGTCAACCCAGTGTCATCATCTCTGCTCACATTTCCAACATCATCTCTTTTCCTTCATGGTGTCATTTTATATTTTCATTTCAAATTCTGTTTACAGTGAAGAGTTTAGGAGTCTTTGCATTTAAAATGATGATGACCCTGCATGGTGGTTTAATGTTAGCCTAAAACCTTGACAGTGTTTCCTCCTTGCATATCTTTTCTCTGAAGAGATTTTCTTCCTTTTCTAAGTCATCAAATTGTTCTCTCATTAATTCAGAAATCAATTGAAGGAAAACCCTAAAAGCCTAAATAAGGACCACAATTCAAAACCTAAAGACTTATGTCCTTGCTTGGCTTCCCATACCTCTCACAACGTTGTATTTTTGGTCTCATGTTTCTATCAATGGATACACCTCAACAGAAGAAGTCTCACAAGGGTGGGAGTGTAGTCAGGACTGAGCCTTCTGATATGCACCTGTTTGATACTGAACCTTTGATTAGGGAGGTCTTCCAAAGGGTTGGCTACCTAGCTTGCTATCACAATATGTAGAGGGGACACCCTGAGGTAGCTAGGGAATTTTCTTTAAACTTTGATGGCACTAAGACCAAGGTAGGAACCCTTGAGCTATAAGTATCTAAGGCTACCATTGCAGCAGCCACTGAGATACCCAACACTGGTGAAAGGTGGTTTAAATCTATGACTCTTAATGCAGCCTTTTCTAAAGATTTCCTCAAACCAGAACATCAATGAGATAATTTTTCTAAGTGAGTGCCTAGGAGCCACTTGGTTGAGGGTTTTGACAAAATGTTGAGATTCATCCAAAGGTATTTTACCTGTGAGGGAAGATTCAATATGATATATCAGTATCACATTAGGCTTTTGCTACACTTCACTAGCAAGGACTTAATGAACATCCATTTCTATCTATTTAGGAGTATGGGAAAAATGGTTGATAGGGTCCAAGCCAAGTCCAAGGATGTGGACACCAGTGTTTCCTACTCATGGCTTATTAGGATGATTTTAATGGAGGTATTGAAGAAAAGAAACATCACTTGTGAGAAATTCATTGGCTCTGCTAATCTGCAACTAGATGTAGCCCCTACCCCTCAATCCAGGGTGCATACCCCTTTTCCAGCTGGTAGTGCTACCCAAACATAAACAAGAAAAAAGAGAAAGGGAAAACACATTGCCAAAGATAAAGAAGCTCCTAAAGAATTTGAAGAAGAAGAAAGGGAATCCCATCACTCCTCACAAAGGGAACTTTCACCTCCACCTGCACCTGAACTAGAGGAAGTTCCCTCAACCAAAAATACAACCAAAAAGGGGAGAAAGTTACATTTTCCTTCACCTACTGCAGCAGTTGAGACTAGATCTAGGAGGCCCTTCACCAGATCATCATCCCATAAGGACGATGTTGAATCAGAAGTCATAACCAAAGCTCTTGTCCAAAAGAAAGATAAGGGTAAATGTGACATTGTTGGGAAGCCTGTTAAAGTCATGACCAAATCTCCTATTCAAAATAAAGATAAGAGTAAAGGTGAAACTATTTAGAAGCCTGTTAAAGTCATAAAAATCACCACTCCCCATGATAACCCCACCTTCAAGAGATTGATTAGATAACTCATAGATGCAAGAAAATAAATTTCCCACTTGAAGGGAAAAGGATTCACTGAGAGGAGAAAGATGAGTGATCTCATGGATATGTATAAGGAAACTCTTGAGCTAGCTCGGTTCACAGCGATAATATTTATGCCCCTGCATAGACAATTAGAAACTTGTACGGGCAGAACAGAGACTTGCAGTTCCAAAAACAAAAGTTAAAGATGAGTTGCATCCCTTCAAGGATGATCTAGCCCAAAGAAATATCAATGTACTAGCCCAAGCTACAACAAGGATAAGTGTTGTTGCAACAAAGAGAAGTGCCAAATTAAGGACATGAAGTGGAGAGGCTGAAAAACCCATTTTTTATGATGATCAACTTTTGCATTTTGAAGTTTTGAGGGAAGTGTCATAATTATACCTATTGGAGGCATCTATAGGATTTTATTCCTTCTGCTAATATTTTTTGGGTTTTTGGGCTCAAATTACATGACCCAGAAAATTACAGATCATTTTGTAGCGCATGGCGCTACAGAATCATCCACATAGACATAATTGCAGATTCGCTATGAAAAGCGTTGCAGAATCACCCAGTTTGGACCATTCAACAACTTGATCAACAGATTCAAATCAATTGGAATGAGGGTTCATCTGATACCTTCGAGGTGCTCATTTTACACATGCCCCTACACCGTCGTGCTCGCATTTTCCATGACTAGTCTAAAAACAATTCCAACAATCTGTAATGTTTGATTTCTTATGAAGACGACACAACCAATAGAATGATCATGAATATTTGAAATGACCCTCACATTCATCTGGCCATATCAAATGTCGATCGAATTTGATCCCGTGTTCTTTCAATGAATCATAAAATTTATCAAAACAATGTTGTACATAATGTGTGTTCTGTGCTCAATCATCACTTATATAAAAGTGATATTCTTTAATAACATGTTGATTGTCATTGGTTCTTTCTATGTTATCAAGACTTCGTTGAGCATGTCTATATAGAACATGGACAAATATAGTGACTTGATCAGAATGATAATATTCACTCTGTATTTCTTTTTGTGCATTGAATGTGTAATTCTCTGCAAAATCAACTACAGACAAAAATTGTCGCTGGTGGAAACACTTCACGGGTTTGTTTGAATTGTAGGTATTTCCATCGAGGTCTATGTGAATGCTTGGTGTATTTGTAAATTTCTTCCTCAAACTTCTTCAAAAAATCTATAAAACAGATTTTATCTACTTTCCAATCAATCCTTTTGGAAATAACATTTGAAGAATGTGGAGCTGTGTTGATATATTCATATCTCTTACAATTGATTGTTATATTAGAAAATGATTGATCATACATATCAATAGGATACTTTGAGTGAAACAAAATTAGATTTCCACAATGATCACATTTCTTTCCACCAACACATTTTTGTTGGTAAAATAATTCATCACCTTCTCTTTCACATAGAATTTTAGATATAAAAGCATAGAATGTGGAAGGAGGAGGTGAACTTGGCCCTAAAGTTTTACCAAAATAAAAAAAAGTGTCGTATAACTCAAATTCCACATGATAACGACAACAACAAGTGTCACGAACAGTGATGGGTCTAATAAACCATGGTTTTTGTTGCACAAATGTATCGATGGAAATTTATACTTCTTTGTGCTCTTCTTTGAACTTATTGAAAAATTCTATTTGTGTCATTGGCAATATATGTTTTAGATTTTTTTCAAATTGTTTTGATGATATTCTTCATTGCAACACATCCCTTGTATGTGGTGAAACATGAGATTCTGTCAACCAACAATTATGCGCCGATTCTTTAACATTTTATGCAAGTCTATCTTTGCAGGGTTGTCTAGAAATCACTATCCAACAAGCAAGTTCATCATTTGCATCTATTTGCAATCAAAATTTTCTATGTTTGTACAATGTTTTTCTTGAGGTTCCCATCGCTTTTTCCATGTGTTGTGTCAAATGATCTTTTATATTGCTAGATGAAACAACTATTGTTTGTATCACTCTACGTGCAACACTGACATATTTTTTTCGAGATTTTCCAAAAGCTTTTAATACACTAGTTATATTGTCAAAGACATTCTGTTTCACCTTTGTATCTTTTGTCGACTTTTGAATACCCAATAATGATGTAGCTTCTTTTAACTTTCTTGAATTTATTAGACAGAGTAAAAGTTGAGCTTGTAGTGTTATTGATTCATCTTTGAAAAAAGTATTATACATATTCTTAGTTCGATATCTTATATAATGCTAGCTTCTTTCTTCCCAAATTTGTCAGTATCAACATTTTCTAATATTTCATCATCAATGTTGATAGATTCTCCTGCATATTTCAATTTAAATTTTGTATTAAAAAACAAAACCCGAACATAAATTCACTAAACTATATACAAGTGTTCATCTTGTATTATCTAAATTTATGTACATGCATGTTATCACATGAAGTTGTCACGGGTCAAATTGTCTCCTTAGGTTTTAATTTTTCATCCATTAGTCATTTTAAGTTTGTTTTTTATTTTCTCCTTATGGTTTTCTTAGGTTAACTCAAATAAATGAAAGGTTGGATCTTGGCTCACATATTTGACCCACACCTGTGGTTTATACCCTTGGTTCATCATATGATTTTACAACTATCACTATCATCCTTATGACACCACAACTGTGACATGTCACTACCTCCATTCATATGCTTGAACCTCTCCACCCTGTCCCTTTACCTGTTAGGGAGTCAAATCGAATCTCTGCTAGTACGCTACCAACTCACTAGTAGTTTTCTTAGCGCATCTTTTGTACACCCTCCCTCTTTATCATCATTGCAATTATGAAGCTGATGTCATTTCATTTCATTTTTTTCAGCATCCATGTTTTCAAAAGGAATAATCATGATTTGGTCATTAAAGCTTTCTAACTGTTTATCAAAGTTTGAATTCTGCTCCTAGCTCGGTGCTGCAGAAACTCCTAGTCCAGACAACACTGCAGATTATGCTACAGACTAGATGACCGAGGTGAATTGAAGATTGGGATGGTTGCGAGCAACTTTATTCTTTCTAAAGATCATCTACAGTAAAGTTACGGTGTTCAAGTACTCTTTGATCCATCCAAACTCTGTTGAAGATCATCTAAGGTTCTGCTTAACTTTTCGTAGCACCTGGCGCTGCAATTTGTGGTATCCTCCACCTACCAGCCCCTTTACCTTTGCTATCACAAAATTCTTATTCATCTGCATATTTTCAACCTCCTCCACTGAAATTGAATAAGCTTTGCTACCAGAGCTATTGTGCCTATTTATTTATTGGCCCTTGTTGTCTATGCTACGCTACATAAACCACTATGAAATTGTGCTACATATCTCCTGTTCCAACACTGCAAAATGTGTGTCAACCCAGTGTCATCATCTCTGCTCACATTTCCAACATCATCTCTTTTCCTTCACGATGTCATTTTATATTTTCATTTCAAATTCTGTTTATAGTGAAGAGTTTAGGAGTCTTTGCTTTGAAAATGATAATGACCCTACATGGTGGTTTAATGTTAGCCTAAAACCTTGACAGTGTTTCCTTCTTGCATATCTTTTCTCTAAAGGGATTTTCTTCCTTTTCTAAGTCATCAAATTGTTCTCTCATTAATTCATAAATCAATTGAAGGAAAACCCTAAAAACCTAAATAAGGACCACCATTCAAAACCTAAAGACTTATGTCCTTGCTTGGCTTCCCATACCTCTCACAACATTGTATTTTTGGTCTCTTGTTTCTATCAATGGATACACCTCAACAAAATAAGTCTCACAAGGGTGGGAGTGTAGTCAGGACTGAGCCTTCTGATATGCACCTGTTTGATGTTGAACCTTTGATCAAGGAGGTCTTCCAAAGGGTTGGCTACCTAACTTGCTATCACAATATGTAGAGGGGACACCCTAAGGTAGCTAGGGAATTTTCTTTAAACTTTGATGGCACTAAGACCAAGGTAGGAACCCTTGAGCTATAAGTATCTGAGGCCACCATTGCAGTAGCCACTAAGATACCCAACATTGGTGAAAGGTGGTTCAAATATATGACTCTTAATGCATCATTTTCTAAAGATTTCCTCAAACCAGAACATCAAGGAGATAATTTGTCTAAGGGAGTGCCTAGGAGCCACTTGGTTGAGGGTTTTGACAAAATGTTGAAAGTCATCCAGAGGTATTTTACTTGTGAGGGAAGATTCAATATGATATATCGATATCACATTAGGCTTTTGCTACACTTCACTGGCAAGAACTTAATGAACATCCATTTCTATCTATTTAGGAGTATGGGAAAAATGGTTGATAGGGTCCAAGCCAAGTCCAAGGATGTGGACACTAGTGTTTTCTACTCATGGCTGATCATGATGCTTTTAATGGAGGTATTGAAAAAAAGAAACATCACTTGGGAGAAATTCATTGGCTCTGCTAATCTGCAACTAGATGTAGCCACTACCCCTCAATCCAGGGTGCAGATCCCTTTTCCAGTTGGTAGTGCTACCCAAACAGAAACAAGAAAAAAGAGAAAGGGAAAACACATTGCCAAAGATAAAGAGGTTCCTAAAGAAGTTGAAGAAGAAGAAAGGGAATCCCATCACTCCCCACAAAGGGAACTTTCACCTCAGCCTGCATCTGAACTAGAGGAAGTTCCCTCAACCAAAAATACAACCAAAAAGGGTAGAAAGTTACACTTTCCTTCACCTACTGCAACAGTCGAGACTAGATCTAGGAGGCCCTTCACCAGATCATCATCCCATAAGGAAGATGTTGAAGCATAAGTCATAACCAAAGCTCTTGTCCAAAAGAAAGAAAAGGGTAAATGTGACACTGTTGGGAAGCCTGTTGAAGTCATGACCAAATCTCCTGTTCAAAATAAAGATAAGAGTAAAGCTGAAACTATTGAGAAGCCTGTTGAAGTCATAAAAATCACCACTCCCCCTGATAACCCCACCTTCAAGATATTGATCAGATAACTCATAGATGCAAGAAAATAAATTTCCCACTTGAAGGGAGAAGGATTGGCTAAAAGGAGAAAGATAAGTGAGCTCATGGATATGTATAAGGAAACTCTTGAGCTAGCTTGATTCACAGCGAGAATATTTATGCCCCTGCATAGACAACTTAGAAACTTGTACAGACAAAACAGAGACTTGCAGTTCTAAAAACAAAAGTTAAATATGAGTTGTGTCCCTTCAAGGATGATCTAGCCCAGAGAAATATCAATGTACTAACCCAAGCAACAACAAGGAGAAGTGCCAGATTAAGGACATGAAGTGGAGAGGCTGGAAAACCCCATTTTTTATGATGATCAACTTTTTCATTTTGAAGTTTTGAGGGAAGTGTCATAATTATACCTATTGGAGGCATCTACATGATTTTATTCCTTCTGCTAATATTTTTTGGGTTTTTGGGCTCAAATTACATGACACAGAAAATTACAGATCATTTTGTAGTGCATGGCGCTACGAAATCATCCACAGACATAATTTCAGATTCACTATGGAAAGCACTACAGAATCACCTAGCCAGACACAAAGTGGCAATTTGCTATAGAATCTACTACAGAACAGTTTACACAGGTGGGCACTACGAAAGATGCTATTGAATGTGCTACAAAAACTGCTACGAATTGGTTGGTGCAGTCACCATTTTTGGATTCGTTGTCCTTTCTTCCTTTGATGGATTTGGAGGGAATCAACGGTCACCAGGTGGCAGATGGAGCTCAACACAAAGTCTTGGATGACACATGGCACTGATGGATATGTGCCCAAGAAACAACAAATTATGTCATGATTATTTTGTTAGAGTTGTTGCCAACATGCTCCATGTTTCTAGCAATATGTTAGCTCCACTTGTACAGAGGTTAGACTAGCAGTTTTTAGTGGGAGAATCCTAAGTTAGAAAGTCCAACTTGCACTTCAGGTTGTTGCTTACTGTTTAAACTATATATACAGAAGGAGAATGTTATTTGGAGGTTCAGATGGTTGAGCAGAGACTCCCTATTGTAATGTTTTGATAAGACAGATCCATACTCTGGTTTATGTATGAGATCTTAGATATTTTGATTAATAGAAGTTGGCCTCCTTTCATCATCTTGCTTTTTCTTACTCTGATTGCTCATTATTTAATGATTCTTATGAGATGTTATAACTGTGTTATAATGTATGTTTGATTATGATGATGCTGTAAATGTTATCAATGTTTTAAAGTTTAGTTCAATAGGTTCTTGTGACTGAGCTTTTTATTCACCTAGCTGCTAGAAGGCCTGATGCTTATAGCAGACCTATTCATATTCCTCACCAAGTTGTCCATCTACTCACATTGATCTTTAAATCACTGACTGAAGTTAACCAAAACCCCATTTGCTTATGCATACTAGCCTAGATTTTCTATGTTGGAACATTCCTATGCTGAGTTTTGTCCATTTGACATTCTATCATAAATGTACATTTACAAACCTATTTGATGGGTGTTGGGTTTATCCTCTTGCAATCTGAGGGTGACTCTTAGTGCTAACAATACCTATAGGCGATTCGACTTCTGCTTCAATTTCAGTTTCAACGACTTCATCGACGTTATGAGACAAATCTATTTATGTTTTTTGAAAAACATCAAAACATAATTACAATCAATTATATTAAACAATAATTTAAATTTAAATTCTATACTTTTAATATAGACAATATGTGCATGCATACTTGGTTGGACTTCTTCTTGTTGAAAATCTCTATGTACATCATCAACGTTTCTTTCTTCAATATTTGCACGTTCTCGTTTATTTTTCCAATAATGTTCTTTCATTTGTTTGTTATGGTAAGTTTCGTCTTGAGTGTGATCAAATTTTCTCTTGCACAAACTTTTGTTTCCCATGACTATAGTTATCTGTAAAAGTTTTAAAAAAAAATCAGCATTTCATAATAGTCTTAGAAAAACTTCATTGTCACAAAACTTATTAAAAAATAATATTAATAATTTTATGTTCAACAAAGGCTTCACCTTGAAAAAATGTTCAACAAAGCCTTCGCTTTGAAAAAAATGTTCAACAGAGCCTTCACCTTGAAATTTTTTTCAATAAAGTCTTCACTTTGAAAAAATGTTCAACAAAGCCTTCACCTTGAAAAAATATTCAACATTTAGCCTTCAATATATAAATTGTTATTCCAATAAAAACTTGAACTTCAAAAAAACAAACCTTTTTTTGCATTCAAAACATCAACTACCTTGTTCAAAAAACTGAAAAAGATGATTCAAAACTTTGCATAGGTGCTCTACAAAACCATGAAATAAGCGAGTGAATAATGTTAAATTGGTTCGAACGAAAGCATATTTATAAGATTTGGCGCCAAGTGAAACAAAACGATGTGTCTCTTCATTGTTTCCAACAGACAGAATTCTCTCACCCACCTTTCCGTCGAAAAAAATTGTGATCCGGATTATTTTCGGCACGAAATGAGAGTGGAGATATAATAAAGAAATGCACAGAGATATCACGTATATCCAGTGATATAACAGAAATATATCAGAGATGCAACCATAAACACAGAGATACAGTAATACACGATTTCTATTAATGAAATAAATGTACAGAGACTGTAAAAATACAGAGTGAAAGACTCGCTAGAATGGTGGCAGCTCATCTATGAGAAGAGATGTGACGGCTACTCGCATTCGCAAGAAGATGGTTACAATGAGGTTCTGGAGGCCTTTTTACAATAATCAGGAATGCCAAAAGTCTTAGACATCCAAAAACCTAACCCTAGGAGATGAAGCGCCAAAAGTCATATGGGCCCCGTTTGGGTAAGTTGGTGCATCAACTTCCCGGGGTCGTAACTTTTGCATACGATCTTTGTTTTAGGAATGTGATAGCTCGTTGGAAAGGTATCGTCGAGGAGATTCATTTTGGAGGCTCAATTATGCCTTTGGCTATTATTGAGAACCTCAATCTCGAAAAACCTTCATTTAGGCCCTCAAAATGGCCTCGGAAGTAAAAACCTGCTAAAAATAGTAAATTGGCAAAATTGCCATAAAGCTATTTTGAGCCAGTTGGAAAAGGTGGGTGGCCACCAATATCCACCTGAATCAATCCTCCCTCCTTAGGAAGCAATGGTCTCCATTGCGTTGAGTTCCCGGGGGAGAAGGAAAAGTGTTTGTTGAATCTGCATCTTGGTGAGCTGCTTGTCTTGTTGGAGACATCGCGTTGCTTGGTTTGTTGAAGGTTGTCACGAACCTATGGCTGGAAGGGTTGGACCTTTTTAACCAGTCTGGCTACATGAGATGACTGTGTGTAGAAGGAATCTTTGTGCTTTGTTGCAACCTTTTCGACCTTCTTTTGTTGGATAGAAGGTGCTTGGGCCGAAGCTGTTGTGGTTGCAGTATCCTTTTGTTCCCCTTTTGAATAGATTGTGGAGAAGATGAATTTTGTAGTATGGAATACTACCTTGCGGCACTGTTTAGGTGGAGCGGTAGTTGGAACTACCTCTGGTATCCTGTAGAGAGGACCCCCCAGAGTAATAATGACACTACGAGGTCCAGACTCATAGATAGCATGGCGTTTCCACATATATGGTTGACCCAAGAGAACATCACAGACATCCAATGGGGAAACATCACATAATACCTCATCCTTGAAGGGTTGGATGTCGTATGATAATCGACACTGCTGGCTGACACGAA
>ML784448.1:135402-153285 GCA_009831015.1 Picea engelmannii
ATTCAAACTTAGTCAAAATCTATTCACAAAGTTTAGGATGAGGAAATATTTTGGATCATAACTCCTTATTAGAATTAGAGTTGTTAAGAGTCATGAAGTCTCTTGATTCTTCCTTATAGGACTTCATTTACAACTACCACCCTGAAGGGGGCAATGGGGCAATATTGGTATTCTTGTCTTCTTCTTTATCCTTTGAGTTAAGATTGGATTCCTCAGCCTATGCTTCTGGACATAGTTTGATATCATTCTCTATAACTATTGCTTGTTGATTATTTTTATTATGATTTTGTACACTCTCATCATCTTCATCATTTGAGAATGGTTGCTCAAAAGATTGACAACATTTTGGATTTAGTTTATGTCCTTTTCTCCTTTATATGCGAGCTTGTGTTAGGAGACAATAATCTTGAAGATGTCTTGTTTGTTGGCAGATCTAACATAAAAAATCCACATTCTCATAATCCGAATCTTGAATCCATCCAATTTTTTTCTTTTGTAGTATCATTTTTTCTAGTAGACCCTCATCGATGTCAATCTCAACACACATTCAGAGAAATGTGAAAAAACCCAACTTAATTTGATCAAGCTTCGTTTTTAACATCCAGGGAAATGTGACCACCTTCTTCTTTAGCACGCTTTGAATATTTTCACTCCAGATCAATGTTTGATGAGATTTCCTATTCTTTCTCTGATCCGACGGTCGATGAGAGTTCATGACTTCGGGGATTCAACCTTCGGGTAAACTTCCTTGTTTTAGACTCCTTCTCCCCGGAGTGGTCAGCGTCGAAGTTGACCACCTTTCCTTTAGTGTGATTTGACGGTTTCAATATTTCCATTCCAGATCGAATCTTGATCCAACGACTGAAAAATCATTCAAAGCTCCTGTAATTCAATCCTTTACAAAAGGATTTCTTCACTCACAGAACTCTGTCTCCTGTGTTATTTCAAGTGTGTCATCTCTTCTGAGCTTCGATTAACATTCTTCCTTCTAAGCTTTGGATTTATACTAGATTCTTCTGCACCCTGTTGACATCAATGACAATATCGTACCATTGTGTCCAACAAACTAGATCCATTATTAGGAAAACGAGTCAGTTACGATATTGGTAAATCGTCAGTTACAACAGAATAGTGATAAATGCAACAAGCAACATTATAGAAAAGGCAGTTTTCAGATACATCACCATCATAAAAAAAAAATTCCATTAAAGGCAAAGTCTTTACTATAAAACTTATTTGAATATACAATTACCAGTATTAGAGAGACAAGAAATGCTTTTAATTGTCTTTTTGTTATAGTAATAGTTAATTCAGTATTGGTAGACAAAGTAATTTTACAATTTAAAATAAAAAGATAGTTAAGGGAGTGCAAAGAAGCAATAGCTGCTATTGCTTAAGCCCCCTGCTCCAGAATGGAAACACAGGACCTTTTGTTGTAACTACGCCCTCTGAAACTATGACCTCTCAAACCATACCTCTGGAACTACAACCTCTGGAACTACAACCTCTGGAACTATGCCCTCTGGAACTATGTCCTCTGGAACTATGCCTCTGGAACTATGCCCTCTGGAACTATGACCTCTGGAACTATGCCCTCTGGAACTACGCCGCTGGAACTACGCCCTCTGGAACTACGCCACTGGAGCTACGCCCTCAGGAACTACGCCCTCTGGAACTATGCCCTCTGGAACTACGCCCTCTGGAACTATGCCCTCTGGAACTACGCCCTCTGAAGCTCATAGTTCCAGAGGGCGTAGTTCCAGAGGTGTAGTTATAGAGGGTGTAGTTCTAGAGGTCATAGTTCCAGAGGGCGTAGTTCCAGCGGCGTAGTTCCAGAGGTCAAAGTTCGAGAGGGCGTAGCTCCAGAGGGTGTAGTTCCAAAGGGCATAGTTCCAGAGGGTGCAGTTCCAGAGGGCGTAATTCCAGTGACGTAGTTTCAGAGGGCGTAGTTCCAGAGGTTCTAGAGGGCGTAGTTCCAGAGGTCATAGTTCCAGAGGGCGTAGTTCCAGTGACATAGTTCCAGAGGACGTAGTTCCAGAGGGCATAGTTCCAGAGGGCGTAGTTCCAGCGGCGTAGTTCCAGGGGGCATAGCTCCATAGGTCATAGTTCCAGAGGTCATAGTTCCAGAGGATGTAGTTCCAGAGGCGTAGTTCCAAAGGGCATAGTTCCAGATGGCGTAGATCCAGAGGCGTAGTTCCAGAGGGAATAGTTCCAGAGGGCGTAGTTCTAGAGGTCGTAGTTCTAGAGGGCGTAGTTCCAGAGGCGTAGTTCCAGAGGTCGTAGTTCCAGAGGGCGTAGTTCCAGAGGCATAGTTCCACAAGTCATAGTTCCAGAGGGCGTCGTTCCACAGGTAATAGTTCTAGATGGCGTAGTTCCAAAGGTCATAGTTCCAGAGGGCATAGTTCCAGAGGTCATAGTTCCAGAGGGCGTAGTTCCAGAGGGCGTAGTTCCAGCAGGGTAGTTCCAGAGGTCATAGTTCCAGAGGCATAGTTCTAGAGGACTTTGTTCCAGAGGTCATAGTTTCAGAGGGCGTAGTTCCAGAGGGCGTAGTTCTAGAGGGCGTAGTTCCAGAGGCGTAGTTCCAGAGGTCATAGTTCCAGAGGCATAGTTCTAGAGGGCATAGTTCCAGAGGTCATAGTTCCAGAGGGTGTAGTTCCAACGACGTAGTTCCAGAGGGTATAGTTCTAGAGGGCATAGTTCCAGAGGGCGTAGTTCTAGAGGTGTAGTTTCAGAGGTCCTAGTTCCATAGGACGTAGTTCCAGAGGCGTAGTTCCACAAGTCACAATTCCAGAGGTCTTAGTTTCACAGGTAATAGTTCCAGAGGGCGTAGTTCCAGAGGTCATAGTTCCAGAGGGCGTAGTTCTAGAGGTCATAGTTCCAGAGGGTGTAGTTCCAGCGGCGTAGTTCCTTTGGAACTACGCCCTCTGGAACTAAGCCCTCTGGAACTATGACCTCTAGAACTACTCCCTCTGGAACTATGACCTTTGGAACTACGCCCTCTGGAACTATTACCTATGGAACTAAGCCCTCTAGAATTGTGACTTGTGGAACTATGCCTCTGGAACTACGCCCTCTGGAACTATGACCTCTTGAACTACGCTTCTAGAACTACGCCCTCTGGAACTACGACCTCTGGAACTACACCCAGAGGAACTATGCCCTTTGGAACTACGCCGCTGGAACTACGCCCTCTAGAACTATGACCTCTGGAACTACTTCCTCTAGAACTATGACTCTGGAACTATGACCTCTGGAACTACTCCTCTAGAACTACACCCTCTGGAACTACGCCCTCTAGAACTATGCCATTGGAACTATGCCCTCTAGAACTATGACCTCTGGAACAAAGCCCTCTAGAACTATGCCTCTGGAACTATGACCTTTGGAACTATGCCTCTGGAACTACGCCCTCTAGAACTATGACCTCTAGAACTACGCCCTCTGGAACTACGACCTCTGAAACTATGTCCTCTAGAACTATTACCTGTGGAACTACGCCCTCTGGAACTGTGACTTGTGGAACTACGCCTCTGGAACTGCGCCCTCTGGAACTATGCCCTCTGGAACTACGCCTCTAGATCTACACCCTCTGGAACTACGCCCTTTGGAATTATGCCTCTGGAACTACGCCCTCTAGAACTATGACCTCTGGAACTATGCCTCCTAGAACTACGCCGCTGGAACTATGCCCTCTGGAACTATGCCCTCTGGAACTACACCCTCTAGAACTATGCCCTCTGGAACTACGCCCTCTAGAACTACGCCGCTGGAACTACGACCTTTGGAACTGTGACCTCTGGAACTACGCCCTCTAGGACCTCTGGAACTACGCCGTCTGGAACTACACCACTGGAACTACACCCTCTGGAACTACTCCCTCTGGAACTATGCCCTCTGGAACTATGCCCTCTGGAGCTATGCCCTCTGGAACTATGCCCTCTAGAACTATGCCCTCTGGAGCTACGCCCTTTGTAACTATGACCTCTGGAACTACGCCCTCTAGAACTACGCCTATGGAACTATGACCTCTAGAACTACGCCCTCTAGAACTACGTCGCTGGAACTACACCGCTGGAACTAAACCCTCTGGAACTACGTCCTCTGGAACTACGCCCTCTGGAACTATGCCCTCTAGAACTACGCCCTCTGGAACTATGCCGCAAGTCATAGTTCCAGAGGTCATGGTTCCAGAGGGCGTAGTTCCAGCGGCGTAGTTCCAGAGGTCATAGTTCCAGAGGGCGTAGTTCAAGCGGCGTAGTTCCAGAGGGTGTAGTTCCAGAGGGCGTAGTTCTAGAGGTCATAGTTCCAGAGGGCGTAGTTCCAGAGGGCGTAGTTCCAGAGGCGTAGTTCCAGAGGTCATAGTTTCAGAGGCATAGTTCTAGAGGGCGTAGTTCTAGAGGTCATAGTTCCAGAGGGCGTAGTTCTAGCGGCGTAGTTCCAGAGGGCATAGTTTCAGAGGGCATAGTTCCAGAGGGCATAGTTCCAGAGATCGTAGTTCCAGAGGCATAGTTCCAGAGGTCATAGTTCCATAGGCGTAGTTCTAGAGGTCGTAGTTGCAGAGGTCATAGTTCTAGAGGGCGTAGTTCCAGTGGCATAGTTCCAGAGGGCGTAGTTCCAACGGCGTAGTTCTAGAGGGCGTAGCTCCAGAGGGCATAGTTCCAGAGGGCATAGTTCCAGAGGTGTAGTTCTAGAGGTCATAGTTCCAGAGGCGTAGTTCTAGAGGGCGTAGTTCCATAGTTCATAGTTCCAGAGGGTGTAGTTCCAGTGGCGTAGTTCCAGAGGGTGTAATTCCAGAGGGCGTAGTTCCAGAGGTCATAGTTCCAAAGGGCGTAGTTCTATGACCTACGCCCTGTGGAACTACACCTCTAGAACTACGCCCTGTGGAACTATGACCTGTGGAGCTACACCCTCTGGAACTACACCCTCTAGAACTATGATCTCTGGAACTACGCCCTCTGGAACTATGCCCTCTAGAACTATGCCGCTGGAACTATGCCCTCTGGAACTATGACCTATGGAACTACGCCCTCTAGAAATATGCCTCTAGAACTACCCCCTCTGAAACTACGCCACTGGAACTATGCCCTCTGGAACTATGACCTCTGGAACTATGACCTCTGGAACTACGCCCTCTGGAACTATGACCTCTGGAACTACACCCTCTAGAACTATGACCTCTAGAACTATGCCCTCTGGAACTATTACCTGTGAAACTAAGACCCCTGGAACTACGCCCTCTAGAACTATTACCTATTGAACTACGCCCTCTGGAACTAAGACTTGTGGAACTATGCCTCTGGAACTACACCCTATGGAACTAGGACCTCTGAAACTACACCTATGGAACTACGCCCTCTTGAACTACAACCTCTGGAACTACGCCCTTTGGAACTATGCCCTCTGGAACTACGCCGCTGGAACTACGCCCTCTGGAACTATGACCTCTGGAACTATGCCCTTTAGAACTATGCCTCTGGAACTATGACCTCTGGAACTACGCCTCTGGAACTACGCCCTCTGGAACTAGGACCTTTGGAACTATGCCCTCTGGAACTATGACCTCTGGAACTAGGCCCTCTAGAGCTACGCCCTCTGGAACTATGACCTCTGGAACTATGCCCTCTAGAACTACGCCTCTAGAACTATGACCTCTGGAACTACGCCTCTGGAACTACGCCCTCTGGAACTACGTCGTTGGAACTACGCCCTTAGGAACTAGGCCCTCTGGAACTATGCCCTCTGGAACTACGCCCTCTGAAGCTCGTAGTTCCAGAGGGCGTAGTTCCAGAGGGCATAGATCCAGAGGCATAGTTCCAGAGGGCATAGTTCCAGAGGGCGTAGTTCTAGAGGTCATAGTTCCAGAGGGCGTAGTTCCAGAGGCATAGTTCCAGAGCTACGCCCTCTGGAACTATGACCTCTAGAACTACACCCTCTTGAACTATGACCTCTGGAACTACGCCCTCTTGAACTATTACCTCTGGAACTAAGCCCTCTAGAATTGTGACTTGTGGAACTACGCCTCTGGAACTACGCCCTTTGGAACTAGGACCTCTTGAACTACGCCTCTAGAACTACGCCCTCTGGAACTACAACCTCTGGAACTATACCCTCTAGAACTATTACCTGTGGAACTACGCCCTTTGGAACTGTGACTTGTGGAACTACGCCTCTGGAACTACGCCCTCTAGAACTATGCCCTCTGGAACTACACCTTTAGATCTACGCCCTCTGGAACTAGGCCAACTGGAACTATGCCTCTGGAACTACACCCTCTGGAACTATGACCTCTGGAACTATGACCTCTGGAACTATGCCTTTTGGAACTATGTCGTTGGAACTATGCCCTTTGGAACTATGCCCTCTGGAACTACGCTCTCTAGAACTATGCCCTTTGGAACTACGCCCTCTGGAACTACACCGCTAGAACTACGCCCTTTGGAACTATGACCTCTAGAACTACGCCCTCTAGGACCTCTGGAACTACTCCCTCTGGAACTACACCGCTGGAACTACACCCTCTGGAACTACATCCTCTGGAACTATGCCCTTTGGAACTATGCCCTCTGGAGCTACGCCCTTTGGAACTATGCCCTCTAGAACTACGCCCTCTGGAGCTACGCCCTCTGTAACTATGACCTCTGGAACTACGCCCTCTAGAACTACGCCTATGAAACTATGACCTCTAGAACTACGCCCTCTAGAACTACGCCGCTGGAACTACGCTACTGGAACTACGCCCTCTGGAACTATGCCCTCTGGAACTATGCCCTCTAGAACTACGCCCTATGGAACTACGCCGCAGGTCATAGTTCCAGAGGGCTTAGTTCTAGCGGTGTAGTTCTAGCGGCGTAGTTCCAGAGGTCATAGTTCCAGAGGGCGTAGTTCCAGCAGCGTAGTTCCAGAGGGTGTAGTTCCAGAGGGCGTAGTTCCAGAGGTCATAGATCCATAGGGCGTAGTTCCAGAGGGCGTAGTTCCAGAGGCGTAGTTCCAGAGGTCATAGTTCCAGAGGCGTAGTTATAGAGGGCGTAGTTCTAGAGGTCATAGTTCCAGAGGGCGTAGTTCCAACAGCGTAGTTCCAGAGGGTGTAGTTCCGGAGGGCATAGTTCCAGAGGGCATAGTTCCAGAGGTCGTAGTTCCAGAGGTGTAGTTCCAGAGGTCATAGTTCCATAGGCGTAGTTCTAGAGGTCATAGTTGTAGAGGTCATATTTCTAGAGGGCGTAGTTCCAGTGGCGTAGTTCTAGAGGGCGTAGTTCCAGCGGCGTAGTTCCAGAGGGCATAGTTCCAGAGGGCGTAGTTCCAGAGGTGTAGTTCTAGAGGTCATAGTTCCAGAGGAGTAGTTCTTGAACTACGCCCTCTGGAACTATGACCTCTGGAACTACGCCCTCTAGAACTACACCCTCTGGAACTACGCCGCTGGAACTACGCCCTCTGGAACTATGACCTCTGGAACTACGCCGCTGGAACTACGTCGTTGGAACTACGCCCTCTGGAACCATGACCTCTGGAACTATGAACTGCGGCATAGTTCCAAAGGGCGTAGTTCTAGAGGGCGTAGTTCCAGAGGGTGTAGCTCCAGAGGGCGTAGTTCCAGCGGCGTAGTTCCAGCGGCGTAGTTCCAGCGACGTAGTTCTAGAGGGTGTAGTTCTAGAGGTCATAGTTTCATAGGCGTAGTTCTAGAGGGCGTAGTTCCAGAGGTCATAGTTATAGAGGGCGTAGCTCCAGAGGGCGTAGTTCTAGAGGGCATAGTTCCAGAGGGCGTAGCTCCAGAGGGCATAGTTCCAGAGGGCGTAGTTCCAGAGGGTGTAGTTCCAACGGTGTAGTTCCAGAGGGCGTAGTTCCAGAGGTCATAGTTCCAAAGGGCGTAGTTCCAGTGGCATAGTTCCAGAGGGTGTAGTTCCAGAGGGCGTAGTTCCAGAGGTGTAGTTTCAGAGGTCCTAGTTCCATAGGGCATAGTTCTAGAGGCGTAGTTCCACATGTCACAGTTCCAGAGGGCGTAGTTCAACAGGTAATAGTTCTACAGGGCATAGTTCTAGAGGTCATAGTTCCAGAGGGCGTAGTTCTAGAGGTCATAGTTCCAGAGGGCATAGTTCCAGAGGCGTAGTTCCAAAGGTCATAGTTCTAGAGGCGTAGTTCTAGAGGGTGTAGTTATAGAGGTCATAGTTCCAAAGGGCATAGTTCTGGCGGTGTAGTTTCAGAGGGCGTAGTTCCAGAGGCATAGTTTTAGAGGGCGTAGTTCCAAAGGTCATAGTTCCAGAGGGCATAGTTCCAGCGGCGTAGTTCCAGAGGGTGTAGTTCCAGAGATCATAGTTCCAGAGGGAATAGTACCAGAGGGCGTAGTTCCACAGGTCATAGTTCCACAGGGCGTAGTTCCAAAGGCGTAGTTCCAGAGGGCATAGGTTGTAGAACTACACCCTTTCTAACTACGACCTCTGTTACTGCACCCTCTGGAACTACGCCCTCTGGAGCTACGCCCTCTGGAACTATGCCCTCTGGAACTAAGCCCTCCGGAACTACGCCGCTAGAACTACACCCTTTGGAACTACGCCACTGGAGCTACGCCCTCTAGAACTATGACCTCTGGAACTACAACCTCTAGAACTACGCCTATGGAACTATGACCTCTGGAACTATGCCTCTGGAAATACGCCCTCTAGAACTATGCCCTCTGGAACTATGCCATCCGGAACTACGCCCTCTAGACCTACGCCGCTGGAGCTATGCCCTCTAGAACTATGACCTCTAGAACTACGCCCTCTAGAACTACGCCTCTGGAACTATGACCTCTGGAACTACACCTCTGGAACTACACCCTCTTGAACTATGCCCTCTGGAACTATGACCTCTGGAACTATGCCCTCTAGAACTACGCCACTGGAACTACACCCTCTGGAACTATGACATCTGGAACTACGCCACTGGAACTACGCCACTGCAACTACGTGTAGTTCCAGAGGGCGTAGTATGACCTATGGAACTTTGACCTGTGGAACTACGCCCTCTAGAACCATGACCTTTGGAACTATGACCTGCGGTGTAGTTCTAGAGGGCGTAGTTCCAGAGGGCATAGTTCCATATGGCGTAGTTCCAGAGGGCGTAGTTCTAGAGGGTGTAGTTCCAGAGGTCATAGTTCCAGAGGGCGTAGTTCTAGAGGGCGTAGTTCGAGAGGAGTAGTTCAAGAGGGCGTAGTTCCAGAGGGCGTAGTTCCAGCGGTGTAGTTCTAGCGGCGTAGTTCTAGAGGGTGTAGTTTCAGAGGTCATAGTTCTATAGGTGTAGTTCTAGAGGGCGTAGTTCCAGAGGTCATATCTCCAGAGGGCGTAGCTCCAGAGGGCGTAGTTCCAAAGGGCATAGTTCCAGAGGGCGTAGCTCCAGAGGGCGTAGCTCCAGAGGGCGTAGTTCCAGAGGGCATAGTTCCAGAGGGCATAGTTCTAGAGGGTGTAGTTCCAGCGACGTAGTTCCAGAGGGCGTAGTTCCAGAGGTCCTAGAGGGCGTAGTTCCAGAGGTCGTAGTTCCAAAGGGCGTAGTTCCAGCAGCGTAGTTCCAGAGGGCATAGTTACAGAGGGCATAGTTCCAGAGGGCATAGTTCCAGCGGCGTAGTTCCAGGGGGCATAGTTCCAGAGGTCATAGTTCCAGAAGGCGTAGTTCCAGAGAGTGTAGTTCTAGAGGCGTAGTTCCAGAGGGCATAGATCCAGAGGTCATAGTTCCATAGGTCATAGTTCCAGAGGCGTAGTTCCAGAGGGCGTAGTTCCAGAGGGCATAGATCCAAAGGCGTAGTTCCAGAGGGTGTAGTTCCAGAGGGCGTAGTTCGAGAGGGCATAGTTCCAGAGGGCGTAGTTCCAGAGGGCATAGTTCCAAAGGGTGTAGTTCTAGAGGCGTAGTTCTAGAGGTCGTAGTTCTAGAGGGCATAGTTCCAGAGGCATAGTTCCATAAGTCATAGTTCCAGAGGGCGTATTTCCACAGGTAATAGTTCTAGAGGGTGTAGTTCCAGAGGTCATTGTTCCAGAGGGCGTAGTTTCAGAGGTCATAGTTCAAGAGGGCGTAGTTCCAGAGGTCATAGTTCCAAAGGCGTAGTTCCAGAGGTCATAGTTCCAAAGGCGTAGTTCTAGAGGGCTTTGTTCCAGAGGTCATAGTTCTAGAGGGCATAGTTCCAGTGACGTAATTCCAGAGGGCATAGTTCCAAAGGTCATAGTTCCAGAGGGCCTAGTTCAAGAGGCGTAGTTCCACAGGTCATAGTTCGAGAGGCATAGTTCTAGAGGGTGTAGTTTCAGAGGTCATAGTTCCATAGGGCGTAGTTCCAGCGGCGTAGTTCCAGAGGGCATAGTTTCGGAGGGCGTAGTTCTAGAGGTCGTAGTTCCAGAGGGCGTAGTTCTAGAGGCGTAGTTCCAGAGGTCCTAGTTCTAGAGGGCATAGTTCTAGAGGCGTAGTTCCAAAAGTCACAGTTCCAAAGGGCTTAGTTTCGCAGGTAATAGTTCTAGAGGGCGTAGTTCCAGAGGTCATAGTTCAAGAGGGCGTAGTTCTAGAGGGCGTAGTTCCAGAGGGCGTAGTTCCAAAGGCACTACGCCATTGGAACTATACCCTTTCGAACTATGACCTTTGGAACTATTCCCTCTGAAACTATGACCTTTGGAACTACGCCCTCTGGAACTATTACTTGTGGAACTAAGCGCTCTGAAACTGTGACTTGTGGAACTACGCCTCTGGAACTACATCCTATGGAACTAGGACCTCTGGAACTATGCCTCTAGAAATACGCCCTCTGGAACTACGACCTCTAGAACTACGCCCTCTGGAACTATGCCCTTTGGAACTACACCGTTGGAACTACGCCCTCTGGAACTATGACCTATGTAACTACGCCCTCTAGAACTATGCCTCTGGAACTATGACCTCTGGAACTATGCCTTTGGAACTACGCCCTCTGGAACTACGCTCCCTGGAACTACGCCCTCTGGAACTACGTCGCTGGAACTATGCCCTCTGGAACAAAGCCCTCTAGAACTATGCCTCTGGAACTATGACCTCTGGAACTACGCCGCTGGAACTACGCCCTCTGGAACTACGCCCTCTGGAACTATGACCTTTGGAACTACGTCCTCTGGAACTATGACCTTTGGAACTACGCCCTCTAGAACTATTACATGTGGAACGATGCCCTCTGGAACTGTGACTTGTGGAACTACGCCTCTGAAACTATGCTTTCTGGAACTACGACCTCTGGAACTATGCCTCTGGAACTACGCCCTCTGGAACTACAACCTCTGGAGATATGCCCTCTGGAACTATGCCTCTGGATCTACGCCCTCTGGAACTATGCCCTCTGGAACTACGCCTCTGGAACTACGCCCTCTGGAACTACGCCCTCTAGAGCTATGACCTCTGGAACTATGCCCCCTGGAACTATGTCGTTGGAACTACGCCCTCTGGAACTATGCCCTCTGGAACTACGCCCTCTAGAACTACGTCGTTGGAACTACGCCCTCTGGAACTATAACCTCTGAAACTATGCCCTTTAGGAACTCTGGAACTACGCCCTCTGGAACTACATCGCTAGAACTACGCCCTCTGGTACTATGCCCTCTGGAGCTACACTTTCTAGAACTATGACCTCTGGAACTACGCCCTCTAGAACTACGCCGCTAGAACTACGCCCTCTGGAACTATGACCTCTAGAACTACACCCTCTAGAAATACGCCTCTAGAACTATGAGCTCTGGAACTACGCCTCTGGAACTACGCCCTCTAGAACTACACCCTCTGGAACTACGCCCTTTGGAAATACACCCTCTGGAACTACACCCTCTGGAAATACACCCTATGGAACTACGCCCTCTGGAACTACGCCGCTGGAACTACACCCTTTGGAAATACACCTTCTGGAACTACGCCCTCTGGAAATACACCCTCTGGAACTACGCCCTCTGGAACTACGCCATTGTTCTAGAGGTATAGTTCCAGAGGTATAGTTCTAGAGGTATAGTTCTAGAGGGCGTAGTTCCAGAGGTCATAGTTCCAGAGGGCGTAGTTCCAGCGGTGTAGTTCCAGAGGGCATAGTTCCAGAGGGCGTAGTTTCAGAGGGCGTAGTTCTAGAGGCGTAGTTCCAGAGGTCCTAGTTCCATAGGGCGTAGTTCCAGAGGCGTAGTTCCACATGTCACAGTTCCAGAGGGCTTAGTTCCATAGGTAATAGTTCTAGAGGGTGTAGTTCTAGAGGTCATAGTTCAAGAGGGCGTAGTTCCAGATGTCATAGTTCCAGAGGGCATAGTTCCAAAGGCACTACGCCACTGGAACTATTCCCTCTCGAACTATGACCTCTGGAACTACGCCCTCTGGAACTATGACCTCTGGAACTACACCCTCTGGAACTATTACCTGTGGAACTAACCCCTATGGAACTGTGATTTATGGAACTATGCCTCTGGAACTACGTCCTATGGAACTAGGACCTCTGGAACTACGCCTCTAGAACTACGCCCTATGGAACTACGACCTCTGGAACTACACCCTCTGGAACTAAGCCTTTGGAACTATGCCCTATGGAACTATGACCTCTGGAACTACGCCCTCTAGAACTATGCCTCTAGAACTATGACCTCTAGAACTACACCTCTGGAACTACACCCTTTGGAACTACGACCTCTGGAACTACGGCCTCTGGAACTATGCCCTCTGGAACTACGCCGCTGGAACTATGCCCTCTGGATTTATGACCTCTGGAACAAAGCCCTCTAGAACTATGCCTCTGGAACTATGACCTCTGGAACTACGCCGCTGGAACTACACCCTCTGGAACTATGCCCTATAAAACTATGACCTCTAGAACTACGCCCTCTGGAACTATGACCTTTGGAACTACACCCTCTAGAACTATTACCTGTGGAACTATGCCCTCTGGAACTATGACTTGTGGAACTATGCCTCTGGAACTACGCCCTCTGGAACTACGACCTCTAGAACTAATTCCAGAGGGCATAGTTCCAGAGGGCGTAGTTCCACAGGTCATAGCCATGGATGATTTTAGGGGCTAAATTTTGCTCATGGGTTAATTTTCCATGGTTTTTCCGAAAAAAGTATTCTCTTTTATAAAAATGATTTGCCCAATTTCTAAAGGAAAAACTTATTTTACCTTAAAAATCGCCAAAATTTTATATAAATTATATAAAATCCTTATAAATTTGAATATTTTTACAAAAATATTGCCAAACATTTATAGTTGGCATATGAAGGATTAGTAAGATTCGCCAAGGTTTCTAAATTCAAAAAAAAAATTCCATCCTTAAAATCATCCCTGGTCATAGCTCCAGAGGGAGTAGTTCCACAGGTCATAGTTCCACAGGTCGTAGTTCTACAGGGTGTAGTTCCAGAACTCATAGTTTCAGAAGGCGTAGTTCCACAGGTCATAGTTCTAGAGGGCGTAGTTCCACACGTCATATTTCTAAAGGGCGTAGTTCCACAAGTCATAGTTCTACAGGGCCTAGTTCCAGAGGTCATAGTTCCAAAGGGTGTAGTTCCACATGTCATAGTTCCAAAGGGCGTAGTTCCACAGGTCATAGTTCTAGAGGGCATAGTTATAAAGGGCGTATTTCCATGGGTCATATTTCCAGAGGGCGTTGTTCCACAGATCATAGTTCCAAAGGGCGTAGTTCCACAAGTCATATTTCCAGAGGGCGTAGTTCCACAGGTCATAGTTCTACAAGGTGTCGTTCTAGAGGTCATAGTTCCAGAGGGCATAGTTCCACAAGTCACAGTTCCACAAGTCATAGTTCTAGAGGTCACAGTTCTAGAGGGTGTAGTTCCAGAGGTCATAGTTGCACGCGTCATAGTTCCACAGTTCATAGTTCCATAGGTCAAAGTTCCAGAAGGTGTAGTTCTAGGATTCATAGTTCCAAATGTCATAGTTCCATAGGTGATAGTTCCAGAGGTCATAGTTCCTGGGGTCATTCCACAGGCCATAGTTCCATAGTTCAAATTTCCAAAGGGTGTAGTTCCAGAGGTCATATTTTCACAGGTCATAGTTCATGGGGTCATATTTCCATAGGTTATAGTTCCATAGGTCATAGTTCCCACTGTCAGAGTTCCATAGGTCATAGTTCCAGAGGTCATAGTTCTAGAGGTCGAATTTCAAACTATGTATCTGAAAAAACAACAACAATAAACATATTCAAAGGAAAAAAAATGTATTATGTAATTACAAACTATCTGCTATCAAATTTGTGGATTATGACCGTGTGGCCTCGCCTCATAAACTATCATGTAAATACGATTCTTACAGTATCAATTTTCCTATTCACACAAGCGTATGTCTATTTTTATGTCTAGATGATGGATTTGTCATGGGATGGCATTGTCTCCTGCTTTTTCTGCCAATTTTTTTAAAGGTTTATATGTATTTTTAGTATGTCAAGTTCTTGACATGTTTTTGCCAAAAAAACTAGTTAACTCTTATGTTTTTTCTTGCCAGTTCATTGTCTAGTCCAAGTTGTATGACTTTCTCTCAAATTTCTTACAGATCACTCTCTCAAACCACTTATAGATGGATTCAAAATTTGGCTACTCTAGGAGAGAATTTAGATAAGCGTCCCAAACCACTGAAGAATAGTTCTGGAAAGACTGAAAGGTATAAGCTACAATTCGAACAACCCATTATGTCAAATAAGAAAATTAACATAATATGGAATCTTGTAGTGGGACGTGACCTGTTGCAAATGGATAAAAAACATGCATGCTTCATCTAGGTGATGGAACCTATGAGCTAACTTGAAACCTATAAGATGAATTATTGAGGGAAGGGAAAGGCGATTGCATTTCAACTCACAACAACTTGTGGTTGAACAACATGTTTATAATTTCAATAGAATGCAAATACAGTACAGTAAAAAATATGATGTTTTTCAACAGGGGCTTGCCTGGTTAGTGAAAGAAGTGTGTTGTCATCACCTCCAACAAGGTTTGATTCCCCCAAATAACATGTTCTTCCTTATGAGCCAACATGCCTCTACAAAGGGACCATTTATTGTCGATGGCCAGGTGCAACTCCTGGGTGACTTTGGTGGAATATATACCCTACTTATAGCCAGATGGGTGTTTTCATAGCTTGTGACACACTTCTACCACATCATAATAACTCAAAACAAACAGTTCTTGCTTGCTGGTGTCCATAGGAAACATTTCAACCAACCAAAAAAATAGAAAAAATAATATGATGCTTGTGGGTAGTTATTTATGGCATCTTATGGGTTGCAAAATGGTGGCTATTATTAGGAGTGGTAGGAGAGGGGGGTGTGGGAGTCTCATTGATCCCAAAGGAAACTTCCAGACGTTTCGGGGGGGTCACATTTCCAGACATTCCCGTTTCAGAAACTTCTAGACGTTTCCTCTAGAGCTATGCCTTCTGGAAATATGACCTTTAGAACTATGACCTTTCGAACTATGCCCTCTGGAACTGTGACCTCTGGAACTATGACCTGTGGAACTGTGACTTGTGGAACTACGCCCTCTGGAACTATGACCTTTGGAACTATGACCTCTAGAACTACGCCCTGTAGAACTATGACCTATCGAACTATGACGTGTGGAACTACGCCCTATGGAAATATGGCGTGTGGATATACGCCCTCTGGAACTATGACCTGTGGAACTATGCCCTCTAGAACTATGCCCTCTAGAACTATGACCTCTGGAACTACACCCTATAGAACTATGACCTGTGGAACTACGCCCTCTAGATCTATGACCTGTGGAACTACGCCCTCTGGAACTATGAACTATGGAACTACACCCTTCGAAACTATGACCTCTGAAACTACGCCCTCTGGAACTAGGACCTGTATAACTATGCCCTCTGGAACTATGACTTGTGGAACTATGCACTCTGGAACTATGGCCTGTGGAACTACGCCCTCTAGAACTATGACCTCTGGAACTACGCCCTGTAGAACTATGACCTATGGAACTATGACATGTGGAACTACGCCCTCTGGAACTATGACCTGTGGAACTACGCCCTTTGGAACTATGATCTGTGGAACTACATGCTCTGGAACTACGCCCTCTGGAACTATGACCTGTGGAACTACACCCTCTGGAACTACACCCTCTGGAACTATGACCTGTGGAACTATGCCCTCTAGAACTATGACCTGTGGAATTGTGACTTGTGGAACTACGCCCTTATGAACTATGACCTCTGGAACTATGAACTCTAGAACTACGCCCTGTAGAACTATGACCTATGGAACTGTGACCTGTGGAACTATGACCTGTGGAACTATGCCCTCTGGAACTATGACCTTTGGAACTACGCCCTCTGAAACTATGACCTCTAGAACTATGACCTCTGGAACTATGCCCTCTAGAATTGTGACCTGTAAAACTACGCCCTTTAGAAATATGACCTGTGGAACTACGCCCTTTGGAACTATGACCTATAGAACTACACCCTCTGGAACTATGACCTTTGGAACTACGCCCTCTGGAACTATGCCCTCTGGAACTATGACCCATGGAACTATGCCCTCTGGAACTATGACTTGTGGAACTACAACCTTTGGAACTATGACCTGTGGAACTACGCCTTCTGGAACTACTCTCTCTGGAGCTATGACCTCTAGAACTATGTGCATCAATCAACACAACTAGGACAAGGCGCAAGAAAAACATTGACAGATGAGGATGATGATATCCCACTCGTGGGTTTTAAAAAAAAAAAAAAACTGATTGTATAAATTTATGACTTGTATTTTGATGACTATTCTTATTAATATGAATGAATGTTTATATGGCTTTCCTCCTTATGCATGAATGTTTATATGTTTATATGTCTTGATGACTTTCCTACTTATGCATGAATGTTTATATGCTTTCTATGTAAAAGAAATCATTTATTGGGTATGGGGAATTGAGAGCAATGTGAGGGGGGGAGGGGCCGTATGAACTTCCACCTTCACGTGGTTGGCCCTATTCAATAGAGAATAACCTAATCTCAAAACAAAGAGAAGCTCATTAAGGTATTCGAAACATAAATCGAATCCCTTGAAACTCATATATGCATTGTGAATTTGATGTGCAGTGAAAAAAATTGTAGATAATTGTGTTGCCTTTCTTACGATATTTTTTTCAAAAATATAATGATATTTAATGTGTCAAATATACATTTCATTAAATACTTCTCCTTGTAAATTTCCATAAAAGTTAACAATTCACTTTTGTTCTCAATGCTAACTCGATGTTTAATGTATCATTTTCAAAAAAATATATATGAACACAATATACATAGAATGTAGTAGTGCATGCTTTTTTTTTATTTTTTTGAAAAATTATATTTTTATTACTTTTTGAAGTGAACAAATTAATATTTGAATTGCGTTTATATACATTACAGTGTTCCCAACAATTTTTTTTCCTGTTTACCAAAAATGAAAAATCAAGAATACCCTTTTGAAAATGAAACATCCATAGAGTGCACACATATTTTTTATATCTTTTTGGTTGTGTAGACTTTAAGATACATATTTTTCTATGGGGGCTATCACTACTCAGGAGAAAAAATATGTGTATAAGTTTTAGATTTTTTTATACAAAATAAGAAATGAGAAAATTATATATCAGTGGATAAAGAATTCAATGACAAATCTATATGCATCAAGTCCACCACCTTCTGGCATGGAAGAGATGAAAATGGGGGAGGATTCTTGATTTTCAATCCCTTGATCAAGGTTTAATCCTCAAGCAAGGTTTTTAAAATACCTTGAAATCCCTCAATCAAGGTATGTTAAAACCCTTGATTGAGGTATTTTTCAAATATATAGTTGTTCTTGATTTAAAAGGCTTGATTGAGATTTTAAGCCCTCTATTTAGGTTTAAAACCTTGATTGAGGGATTAAAATCTTGATT
>ML784448.1:191176-220806 GCA_009831015.1 Picea engelmannii
TTTTATTTAATTTTATTTAATTTTTTTAAAAAATCACTGCATAATATTTTCAGGTGACATTATGATTCAGTGAAATGAAATATCCGTATCTCTAAAAATACAAAGTGGAAAATTTAGAAAAATTTATATTCAGAATCCTTAAACTGTTCTTTTTAAAAGAGTATTTTTAAATTTTACTTTTAAGTAAAAATTAAGATAGATACAAGGTGGGGGAAAACATGTGTTCAGAATTTGCAATGTTTTCAGCTTGGTCAACTTCAAAAAATTCTAGAAATTATAATATTCATCCGTTAGATTCAAAATTATAGTCATAATAAAATAGATTCTTTGCAGATTGTTGCAGTATATTTCGCTTGTCAAAAACAAAAGTTTAATAATAGATACATTGTTGGGGGGGGGAAATAACCCATTATCATTCCTTTCATGTTTAAGGAACATATTGTTAAACAATTTCCAAATTGACATATCAAATCTCAATAAAAATAATTTGAAAAATAGTCAGTGGAAAGCTAACAAAATTCTTCACAAGTTTTGTTTTTACTGTAAAGTGAAATTCTAAATTAAAAAAAAAAAAAAACTGTATACCGGAAGTTGAAGAACTTGTGAAAATATAGTTTTTTTTTCTCATAAAACAAGCAAAATAGACACTCATCTTCATGTTATGTTTATCTAATACACCAGTTATATTTGATAAACATATAATAACATAAGTTGTGGTGCATATCAATTGAAGTCCATTTAGAAATTTTGTTGAAGTACACTTGTGAGTCATAAGCTTTAAAATATTATATTGTATCCTCTCTTATTAGTCAATGCCAAAGGTCATGACTATAGCATTTCGTTCATCATTGACTATCCATTAGTGTTCCTTTGACTACAAATATTTTTCTTGCTATTCAATGTTGTACATATGTTTAACAAAATAATTATTTTTTCATAATATTTAAATTAATTTTATCACACATCTGATTGACTGACCAATTTGATGTTTTTTGGCCCAATGCAATTTTTTTCAAACATAGATGGCCTAAGTTTGGGGTTTTTATATTATATAACTACGACATGATCTTATATAACTATGACATATATTCATTGATGTCATTAAATTCATGTCACTAGTCTATAAAAATAGATTTGATTTGATGTGTATCTAATATAAAATTTTCTATATAAAAATAAAAAGGAAATACCAAATTTACACATAAATAAAAAATACTATAAATGTGATATTTACAAAAAAAAAATATTAGTCTAATATAAATATAAATATCTTAACAATAATCAAAATTGTACCTTTTCATGTAGTTTATTTAGGATGATTGGGAGGAATATTTCCTCTTAATCAAGCTCAATACCAACTTATTCAGGTACATTATATTTCTAAATGGATTTAACTTTATAAATTTCTCAAAATCCTTAGGTAAATGTTTTAAATCCTTACTTAAATTCTTACAAGACAACAGATCGAGTACTTGTAAAGAATTCAGTAATCCAAAATCCTCTGGAAGCCGCCTCAAGTTATCACTATGATCCATTCTCATTGCTCTTAATTTTTGAAGTTTTGCAATCAATCTTGGTAGTTCCTCTATGGATGTGCAATATGAAAGAGTTAGCTCTCTTAACTCATGTAGCATCTCTCCCAACTCTTCAGGAAAATTTTTCAAGTTATAACTATGATCAATTTTCAATACTCTTAAATATTGAAGTTTGGAAATCGATATTGGTAGTTCCTCTATGGATGTGCAACATGAAAGAGTTAGTTCTTGTAAGTCATGTAGCATCTCTCCCGACTCTTCAGGCAATTTTTCCAATCCTGCAAACGTGATTAATCTAAGTATCTATAAATTCTGGAGTTGTTGAAGATCATTAGAAGAGATTTCAAAAACATCTGAATGTCCCTCTCCCCATAATTCCATGTGCTTTAGATTGTAAGGCATCTGCAAATAATCAAATCATTATAACTTTTAGAATTATAAGGCATGCTTTGCTAGGATTAAAAAATTTCAAGAAAATTGAGTGAATGAACATATGACGTAGAGTTGCCTTCCTAAATTCGAATCACGGGTCTGTAGTTCAACTATCTCAATTCCTTTACCTGAGATATATTAAATGGTAGATGGGGAACTTTTCCTTGGAAAAACACCAGCTTCTCAAATCTCTTATCACATTTTCCCTTCACTTTTAAATTTCCAAGTCGAAGAATTTTCAATGAATTAGGCATTGAGTCTAATTTTATTGCAAGTATATCAGACGAATTTTCATATACATCAAACCAAAGACCTTTGATTCCTGGGATGTCCTGCATATATAATTGAATTAGTGATAATAATCAAGATGGAATTAATGATAATAATCAAGATAGAGATTGTATGAAACAATTGGCTGCATTCATTTACCAATATCTAGTACCTTTTCTGAAAAATCTTCAAATTGACTCATATTTTCATTGGTGAAGTTGAATCTAGTCTCCTCTGCCCTTTTTCTACCGATCATCAAAATAATATCATGTACTCTTACATCCATGTATTTGCCTTTAAAAACTAGTGCTCTTTTTTCTAACAAATCCAATTCAGACTCTCCCAAAATATCTCCCACACAGTCCCAATTATCTCCTTTGAAAAAGATGCAGATGTCAAGAAATGGTTCTTTTCACCTTTCAAGAAGACGATCGCAGGCAAAAACATAGTGCTCTATATCATCGAATGCTTGACCCTTCAATTGTTTTTTGTCTTCCATCACTATACGAAAATCTTTTTGTTTGTCCTCTTCGGACCTTATAAATCCTACAACCACTGTCAAAAGCTTTGGGATTCCACCGCATATCTCTATTATCTCGTTCAGTTGGCTAGAAGCTAATTCACCTTCTTTCATTTCCTTCTTTAAAAGAACCATCGCTTCTGAACTGGGAAGGAAATTCATAGCATAGTCTTTGGTTTCCATTCTGCACACCCTACGCACACTTTTGTCCTTGGAAGTGATAAGCACCCTCATGTTTTTTTCCATCAGTATATCCCCCTGAGCCTCCATCTTCACCTTCAAGTTCTAGTACTTCTTCCACTAAGAATTCTCATCATTCTCATCAGTCTAACCATAAAGTTTATTTTAAGAAACCAATATTAAAGCTTGATGTAAAATTTGCTTTACCTATGTTTAATGAAGATACTAATCCTGACAAGCTAGATAAATGGATCTGACAGGTTGAAGTATATTTTTGTTTTCAACATATTGATGAAGAGAAAGTTAAGGTGCAACTAGCTTTTCTTTGATTGGAAGGTACCGCTCTTGTATGGTGGGAGAGAAATCTTCAAGACATAAGTAAGTGTGGTAATGTTATTTCCTCATGGTCAGAATTTAAATCAGATATAAGGAAGCAGTTCTATCCATTAGGGTATTTACATAAAGCAATGATGGAATGGTAAACTTTAAGGCAAAGTAAAGGTCAAACTGTACAAAGTTTCACAGAAGAATTTAGGAAGAAAGCTCTTGCATTGAACATTCCTTTGGATTCTTATGAATCATTAATGAAGTATATTTGTGCACTTCACAGTTATATTCATCATACTTTGCTATTGTTTAACCCCACTAGTCTTGACAAAGTTTGTGTGCAAGCCACTCACCTTGAGAATAGGGGAAAGCATGTTCAAGAAGATCCCATGAAGAAACCTTCCAATCTCGCACATAAAACTTTTAAGAAGTTTAAAAGGAAGGAAAAGAAGTACTGCTACAGTAACGAGATAAGGAGGAAAGCCATCTTGCACTCATTGCAAGAAAAGCGGTCACGATGAAGAACACTATTGGAATATGCATCTAGAGAAGAGACCGAAATAGTTCGGTGGAAAGGGTAAGACAAAAATCATTGCTACAATGCAATAAGATCTTGGTTCTGATTCAAGAGATGAAGGAAAGATCACATCGGTTGGAGTACAAGGTAAATATTATTTTCATGCAAGTTCAAATTCCAATACTGAATCTCATGATGATGAAAGAAAGAGGAACGAATTATTTCACATAAGAGTTGTATCTAAACACACTAATATAGATACATTATTTGACCTGGGTTCCCAAGTAAACTTAATATCCGAAGAACTTGTCAAGAAGATGGGTCTTCTAACAAAACCACATCCAAAGCCTTATCCTCTTGGTTGGGTATGTAATAAATCAAAACTTGATGTCACCAAACAATGTAGGATCATATTTGCTATTGCTTCAAAGTTGATTGATGAAGTGGATTTGGATGTTGTACCACTTGATATATGTGGCATAGTGTTGGGAAGTCCTTATCTTTATGATAGAAAAGCAGTCTTCTTTCTCCATGAGAACAAATACCACCTTACTAAAGGGGGAGTGGAATATATGGTTAGAGCTCACAGCATGAGGGTAAATACAACACTTGTCAGTGCAAGTCAAATGAAAAGACTCATAACCACTAATAATATTTATGTACTCATGGTCGTCAAAGAGAAAGATGTCGAGACATCCGACGCGTTCCAAGGATGTGATCTGTCTCATAAAAAGGAATTAATTGATATTGTTTCTAAGTATGATGATATTTTTCAGGAACCGGATGGGGGAAATCCAACATGAGATACATCTTCAGCAGGATTCTCCAATTCCTAATGTGGGCATGTACAAGATGTCAGTTGTGGAGATGAAAGAGATCAAGAAGAAGGTACATGGCTTATTGGATCAAGGGGTCACCAAGCCCAGTTCATCTTCTGTTGGTTCTCCGACCGTGATGGTGCAAAATAAAGATGGCACATGGTGAATGTGTGTCGATTATCGGGCCTTAAATAAAATCATGATGAAAAATCGATACCCTCTTCCTCGTATAGATGATTTACTTTATCAGTTGAAGAATGTTGTTTATTTCACTATGTTGGATTTGCACCGTGGTTATCATCAAATCATAGTCCCAGAAAAAGATGCATGGAAGATTGCCTTTAAAACCAAACAAGGATTGTTTGAGTGGTTAGTTATATCATTTTGGATTTATAATGCTCTGACAACTTTCATGCGTGTGATGAATGAGGTATTCAGGCCTTTCCTAGATGAATTTGTGATTGTGTATTTATACGACATTCTTATTTTTAGCGGGACTTGGGATGAACATGTAAGGCATGTAAAGAAGGTATTGGATACTTTGCAAAGGGAAAAGTTCTATGTAAAAATGTCTAAATGTGAATTTGGCAAGACTTCACTTTTATACTTAGGTCATATCATGGGAGCAAGACAAAAAATTGATGTAATTATAAAATGGCCTGAGCCAAAAAGTGTGACTAAGATCTAGAGCTTCTTGGGTGCAGTCCAGTATTGGAGGAGATTCATTCCCAACTTATCCTTTATAACAACTCCTTTGCATTCCTTAACCAGTGTGAAGAACATTTTTCAGTGGGAAGGAAAGCAACACAAATCTTTCGACACTTTGAAGGAGAAGATCAGTACCACACCAGTATTAGCACTATTGAATCTTCAACAACCTTTTGAGATCGAGACAGAAGCTAGCGGATACGCTATGGATGCAGTATTGATGGAATATCATAAGCCTGTCTGTTACCACTTTGAGACTTTTAACCAAGTTGTTGTTAACTATCCTACATATGATAAAGAGTTGTATGCATTAGTTCAAAGTGTAAAGAAATGGAAGCACTACTTGTTAGGGAAGGAAAAAATCATACATACAGATCACCAACGCTTACAATATCTCCAAGCACAGACCAAGCTGCAACAATATCGACACTACAGATGGATGGGTTTTCTACAACAATTTCATTTGGTAATCAAGTACAATAAGGGTACAAGTAACAAGGTAGCCAATATGCCTTCTAGACCTCCTATTGTTGCTTATATTATTTTGAAGAATACTTATTTATCTCATGATATCTATGTAGAACAATATGCCATCGATGAATATTTTAAAGAAGTATATGAGAAGCTAAACCATGGTGCATAGGTAGAGAACTATTGTCTGCAGGGAAAATTACTTATCATCTTGGGAAGATATGTATTCCTACAAGTGAACGAGTCCATGTAACATGAGAAGCTCATACTTCTCTTGTGTCTGGGCATTTTGGGGCAGGAAAAACTATGGCTCATTTGTAGAGGTTTTTTTATTGGCCTCAAATGAAAGCAATTATAACTAAATATGTAAAGGGGTGTGTGATGTGTTCTACTTGTAAGCCCACTAATAGAAAACTGGGTCTATACTCACCACTTCATGTTCCATCCCATCCATGGGAAAGCATTTCCATGGATTTTGTAGGGGGTTTACCAATGACCAAAGGGGGTCATGACTATTTGTATGTTGTAGTGGATAGGTTCAACAAGATGTGTATCTTGATGCCATGTAAAAGCAGATCACTGCTGAGTAGAATGCTAATATCTTCTTTCACTATGTTTGGGTTCACTTTGGGTTATGCACGTCCATTGTCTCGGATCGAGATACTCGATTCCTTGGGGATTTTTGGACTAGCTTGTGGAGAATGATGGACACCAAATTGAAGAGGATCACTGCTTTCCATTCACAAATCGACGGCCATACAGAGGTGGTAAACAGAACAATGGTATTTTTTCTTCGAGGCTATTGTAGCAAGCATCCTAAGTTATGGGATGAACAAATACCCTATATACAACATGATTACAACCGAGCTTTGCATTAATCCACTCAGAGTTCACCTTTTGAGACATGTTTTGGGTACCTACCAAAGGTTCCTTTGGACTTGATGTATGGGAGAGATTTTGATATGAATGAATAACGAACAGAGGACAGAGCCCACAAGTTCATCCAGAGGATCCAACAAATACACCAAGCATTCATGGAATAGTTGGAGAAAAGTCAAGCACAATATAAAGCTCGGCATGACAAGCACATGGTTGATCATCAGTTCCAGGTTGAAGATCAGGTATGGATTCACATCAGCAAGGAATGATTGAAGGGTGAAGGCAAGAAACTCAATCCCATCCGATATGGACCCTTCACTATATTGGATAAAAGCAACACTAATGATTTCCGTTTAGATCTTCCACCTTGTATGCATATTTACTCCGTTGTGAACGTAAAGAACTTGAAACTTTTTTAGCCTCCCATGATCATGGGTCAAGATGAGGAAGTTTCAATACCCTTAGTTGATGAGTTTTCACCTGAGTACTTGGATGAGTTACAGGAAAATATCATCCTGGACAGAAGGATGAGGACTTCACATAGGGGTGATGTTGATTATCTTCGAGTAGGCTTAAAGGGCACACATCTAAGTAAGGCAAAGTGGATTGAGAAGGACAATGTGAGGTGAATCTTCCCTCACTTACCAATTGATTGATGAAAGATTTTGGTGGTCCAAAAATCTCTCAGTGAGAAGGCGTGATCCAAAAAGGATCCAGAGAAGGCTAACTCATAACTTACAGAGGCAACTCAGAACGCTCAGAATGGCTTCAACAAACAGAGAAAGGGAAAAAATTCAAAGTTCCCAAAACTCATTTAAAATGGCATGATCGTGAAGAGTGCGTCACAAGATTTCTAGCGATGCAAACGTCTCGTCAAATGGAGTTACGGATCAAAAGATATAAGCGGTCAAAGTTTTGGTCAACCTAGCCCAGTTAGTAGGTATGAGTCAGCGTCTATACTGCTGACATCAACATCAATACATATGACATCATCGTCCATACAACATATGTGTCAAGCACAGAGGGCGACATGTGTCCTACTAACGTCAACATGATGACGTGGCAGCACGAGAGGCTACCACATGTCACTCAAATTTGGACTTTTCAGGCCGACATGTGACCAATGAAAAAGTGCCACATGGCATCCGTACAGTCCGTACAGGACATGTGGCATCCATACGATATGTGGCAGGTTGACTGTGCAAAGTAGGTGAAGTGGGCCAATGATTGATTGCCACGTGGATGAGTCATGGGTTGCCACGTGGCAGCATGCAAATGCACAATGAGGGCCCATGACCAAAAATTTAAAAAATATATATATTAAAGAGACCCGCCAAATCTGGCAGTTGTTCCACCAGTTTAGCAGGATCTTTGTCGTTTTAGTAACTGCTCGTCATATTTGGCAAAGCCTGATAAAAATTTGTTAAAAACACATGTCAAAATTGGAGTCCACGAGATTCGATTCCGGGACCTCCACTAACCTACACCCTAACTTCGCCTCCACTAACCACTCCGCCAATGGACTCTCTTATTACATAACCGCCTACTTTTTGTATAAAAATGGGTGTTCACCAGTGCATTCAGAGAGGGAGAGGAGGCAAACCAAGCGCGCCCGTACGGTATGGATTTGGACACAGTTTTCAAAAATTGGCACAGATTTCGAGACAATCCAATCATTCATTTGCAGAGGCAGTGGCACAAAAACCGAGGTAGGGGTGTCTTTTGGGCCTGAAAGTGTGAGACTCGGATCGAGGTGTGGAGACAATCACTTTTAGGTAAAACAACGCCACAAACATAGTGGTGGTGTTAGTTTTCTTATCTAAGCAAATATACTTATGTATTTTGCCCAATTCTTTTGTGGAGTTAATAAAAAGGCCTACACATTTGAGAGCAAGACTCGGAGACGTAGTTCACTGGGGACGAACTCCGTTTTTCAAGTTCTTTGTGTTCATATTACATGATTATGACTCTTTCCTTTTGATTTTTTCCTTCTTTATGGTGTACTTTAGTTTATGCTCATTTTATACAATTCTTTAATAAGTCATCGGACGAAAAGATCACGGATCAAGATCATTCAAAAACAAATACTTGACAACATTGCACTTCACATCCAAAATATGACATCACATGTATTTATTCTAGTGACATGAATTTAATGACATCAATGAATAGATGTCATAGTTATATAAGATTATGTTGTAGTTATATAATATTAAAACTTCAAACCTAGGCTATCTATGTTTGAAAAAAATTGCATTGGGTCAAAAGACATCAAATTGGTCACCCAAAATCAGATGTGTGATAAAATTAATTGAAATATTATGAAAAAATAATTTTGTTAAACATATGTACAACATTGGATAGGAAGAAAAATATTTGTAATCAAATCAAACTAATGGATAGTCAACCATGAATGGAATGCGATAGTCATAGCCTTTGACATGGACTAATAAGAGAGAATACAATAGAATATTTTGAGGCTTATGACTCACAAGTATACTTCAACAAAATTTCTAAATGGACTTCAATTGATATGCACCACAACTTATATTATTATATGTTTATCAAATATAAATATAAACAAAGATAAAAATAGATTTGATTTGATCAAAACTATGTTTCAAAACTTACGAAGTTACGTTTCAGCTACTTCATCGTAAATTATGTTTCGTGTAGCTCACCGTAAATGTAAGATTTAAAAAGTTACTTTCTATTCATATTTATATCCATAGATACACCGTCAAATATGGTTCTGCATGACTTACCTCACAACACATCTCATAATTACATTGAATACTTTCCCTCTTGGTTTAGTCACGACAAATCTCATAATTACATTGAATACTTTTTTTTTTTTTTCCACGGGAAAAAATTTCTCATTTTATAAACAGCAGTATATAAAAATTTTTACAGTGATGCATCAACTGGTCATGCAAAACGGAGATCCGATCTTGCTGTGGGTATCATGAGTCCAGAATAGTTACACTGTCTCTCAGTACAATCTTTTGAGTGAGCTGGAAGCTGCCTGCAAACGTGTCTAAATCTTTTGCTGAGAATTTGGGCCTGAGACTGTCGATCTGATGGCTGTCATGCGCATACACTGATATCAAAGATTGCTCATGTTGTGAGAAGAGCCTCGATGTCCTCTCCTAAAGCGCAGGGTACAGCCTGCTTGTATTCATCAATGATGTCCTGGAGAGGCCTGATTGGAACTATAAACAAAAACAGAATCCCAAGAAACCACAGTCATACAGTGTTTGAAATGTCACCAGCACTGTGACACAATTGCCAGAGAGAAAAAAGTAGACCAGGCACCAAACACCTCAGAGAATTAGTTGAATAGAGGGACCCTCAGTACCATCCTCCCAACGGGCAAAAGTTAGTTTACCAGGAGGCCGGGTTAGCGCCTGTTTGGAGAGYTGGTCCRCTGTGGAATTTTCATCCCTGTAGATATGGATGGCAATGAAGCTCTTTAAGAGTCTTTTTGCTGCAGTGGTTCGCTCTTTCCAGCACTCCAGTGCTGCAGATCGGAGTTTGGCCTTTTCGTTTAACCAGTCAATAATGACCTTGGAGTCTCCCAGAAGAATCAAATCTTCAATGTCCAGCCTTTGTGCCAAGATAATGGAAGCCCATGCCCCCAGAAGTTCGGCTTTGGTGTTAGTTCCATTTCCTCCGTTGAGCGTCCATCTGTAGGAGGTGTGTGTGCTGATGGAAAAGTCCTCCGGCCCCGCAGAGTGTTCCGTCTAGTTGAGCAGCTCCGTCAAACCAAGCGATGGCTTTGTCGAATGGTATAGTAGTTTTTGATCTGCGGAAATTCTGGACCGTGTTGGGGGGAAGAGGGCGATCGACAGAAGATAGGATGCGGTGTGTCACAAAGTTTGCCGAGGGAGATTGATCCTCAAATATGGCGGCATTCCTTGACAACCATAAATACCAACAGAAAAAGGCTGGCCTGCTTCAGCTCTTGGTGCAAAATTACATTGAATACTTGCACTCGAAAGAAAAATATACATATATGTGTTTTAATGAAACATGGCAATTCCAACCATATATAATGAAAGATGACAATTCCAACCATCATTGATGTAAAAATAATATTTTAATGGAATTAAGAAATCTTAATAGAATTAAGACTATGTTTTGATATAACATAACATTTCCGTCTATCCATATTGTAACATAAACAATTTCCGAGTGAAGTTATAAAATTATGACTATGTTGCATATCACTTTTTTTCCAGTGAAAATTGCATATTATATTTATATTAATATAATATTTTCACATGACAAAACATTACATTAAAGGTTTATTGAGTTTCATAGTCCGATCCAGTGACATAACTATATGGAAATTTCCAATTTCCTTATAACACTGACACCTATTTTTTTGGACCAAAAGAGATAATTTTCAAAAAAGTTTTTGTCTTTCATACATAGATAATGGCAAAAAACAAACACCCATCTTTGCAAGAAAACAACACATGTAAGCTCCCCTAGAAAAACTGCTAGTACATCTTTAAAAAGAGATTTGGGCCCTCATGGCCTCTTTCCCACTGATTATACGTTATGTTCCCTGGACACATTGAGAAGGTTTGTTTTGATAAGCCGTCTGCCTCTTGATTCTCTTCTCTATATACATCAGCAAAGTTAATATTCAAAAAATACTTGATCAACTCCTTTATCTTATCCTTCCAACAGTCTATAGTAACAGCCTGAAGAGTGTCTTTTCTATTAAGCCATTCAATGACTATTTTTTAATCCCCTAAAACATGAAAATTTGTAATAGAAAGTTTGTGTACCAAGGTTAGAGAAGCCCAAACACCCATAAGTTCTGCTCTTGTATTTGTTCCTCTTCCATGATTTAGAGTCCACTTATAAACCATGTGATCATTGACTTTTATGACTCCTCCTGCGTCGCTTAGATCTCCATTCCTCTGAGCTGCCCCGTCAAACCACCCAATGATTTTATCTTTTGGAATAGCAAGAACTGAGCATCTAGTTGGATAGGCTTTTTCCTTTGGCATGTTACTGTTCACCGCACCTAAAGAGAGATAAGCTATCTTCTGAATGGAGGGACTCCTTGACTTAAAGATAGCCAAGTTTCTTTCAAGCCAAATGAACCAACAAATAAAGGCCGACAGTGTTGGGATGTTGTGATCTTGAAGAGCCCAGTTTTCAAAACATTCCTTCATTGTTGTGCCATTCCATCATGTAGAGAAATTGAGGGCCAATTTGATCATTTCCCAGACTGATATATTAAAAGGGAAATAAACAAAGAGGTGTTTTCCAGATTTCCGTTTACCTTTGCAAAGGTGACAGATTCCTGGCCCCACCCATCCTCTTTTTTGTAAGTTTTTCCAAGAAAGAATTTTATCTTCAATCACTAGCCAGGCGAATAGATTAATCTTTAGGGGGCAATCCCAACTCCATAGTTTTTTCCTCCAACCTCCTATTTTGTTTGTCCAAAGCTTGGAAGCAAGTGCATTGTAAACATTTTTAACTGAAATCTGACTAGAGCTATCTCCACCTATCCATCTTAACTCATATGCTCTTGAAATTAGTTGTATGCCTGATCCAATCAAGCTCCTCCTATACCTTTCCCATTCTGCTGCGAGATCGCCCTCCAATCCCAATTCTGAACTGTCTATCTAGTTGGAGTAGATCGAGCCCTGTGGGGAGACTCGGCTAGCTTGATAAAGAAAATGCACATTTTTATTATTAAGATAGAAAATCAATTCAGCAGACAAAATGGAATCCTTCCCCAAGCCCAATATTTCATCCTTTCCAACAATAATGGAGTCTCCCGAACCCGGTTTCTAGGCTAGCCAGTGCATGATCAGAGGTAAAGTGTTCATGATGTTTTTCCAAGTTTGGGAGCCATATGACAAGATTGGAGAAGCCAATCACAACCAAGTTGTCACAGAGATATGGGGTAAATACTTGTCCTTTATCACCCGTTTCCAAATACCTTTCTAAATCAGTCCTCGCAACAATGTATTAGTCGTCAACGCCCTTTAAAAACAGAAAATGTTTCTCAACCCCCACTCACAAAATTATTTTGGTTTCGAAATGGTCTCCCATCTGCATAAGTGGTAGCTTTATTTTTGCTTGTTGCCTGACCAGAGAAAGGAAAAAACCAGCGTATGGATCTGATTTAGAAAAAATGTCGAGATGTGAGCCAAAGCCATCCAATAGATTGGTTGACTTTCTAACACTGCTTTGATCAGCACATATCTTCCCCCTAGTGAAAGAAGTTGATTGCACCAGTCACTGATTTGGTTCTCAAACTTCATAATAAGCCACTGCCAATCCTCCATCTTGTAGCTATCAAGCTTTAAAAAGAAACCCAAGTATTTAAATCCTTTCGAAAGATTCAAGAAGTTGAAGTGAAACAAATATTTCAAAGCATTTAAAGTTCCCTGTTGAACATCGTAGTGAAGAAAGGAGGACTTTTGGACGTTGATCAACAATCTCGTCGCACAACAAAAAATGTTAAGTATTTTGTTGATTTCCTTCCATTCTAGGATCAAAGCTTTGGACATTATTAGCACGTCATCCACAAAGAGCAGATGGAGGATCTTAAGAGTCCTAGAAACCTTTATACCTGACAACTTTCCTTCTGCTTGACCCTTTTTAAGAGAAATACTAAAGCCTTCCATCACAAGTATGAACAAGAGAGGCAATTGTGGACAGCCTTTTCGTAATCCTCTACCACTTTGGAAAAACCTAGTGGCCTCACCATTGATCAGGATGGCATATGTTGTTGAGGCAACACTACCCATAATCCAATTTGTCATAAGAAGTCCAAAGCCACAATGGAGAAGCATAAACCTCAGAAAATTCCAGTTTGTGCAATCATAGGCCTTTTTTAAATCTAGCTTCAGGATGATTGCTTGAAGTTTTTTGGCCTTAATACTATGAAGACACTCAAGTGTTGTCCCTATGGCATCTAAAATTTGTCTTCCCTTCAGAAAACCCAATTGTTCTTTAGACAAGGTGCGAAAGAGGATAGGCCTGAGTCTCCTCGCAATTACTTTTGCAATAATCTTGTAGCATAAATTACACAGAGTGATAGGACGAAAATCGTTGAAGGAGTTAGGATTGTTGACTTTTGGAATCAAGGCAATGAAAGTATAATTGATCAGTTGGATAACCTCACCTCAGATCCTAGTCTCCTCCACAACATCAAGCAAGTTTTGCCCAACCAACTCGAAGAAGTATAGGAAAAATTCGACAATCCACCCATCTGGGCCAGGACTTTTGTCCTTTTCAAAACCTTTTAGAACCTCTAAAATTTCCTCAATGGTACAAGGCTTCTCAAGAGTCGCTACTTCTTCCTCCAAAACAAGCCTAGGATATAGCCTGACAGTATCTAACTGGTCCCTAATCTGATTCTGCCATGTGTCCTGATAGAATGAATTAAAGAAAGAAACTACTTCATCCTTTAGGGCCTCCTGACCTGTGTGAACCAGTCCAACTTCATCTTTTATTTCCCAGATGTGTTTTTTGTTCCTTGTGTAGCTTGCAAAACAGTGGAAGTATTTTGTATTTTTATCTTCGCTCTTTATCCAAATGTTCCTGCTCTTTTGGCGCCATCATTCTTCCTTGTCCAGCAGAATTTTTTTGTGCTCAGACTCTAAGATCATCAATCGTTGATCAAAATATGCAGTGTAAGTTCCTTGAATCTTCTGTTTATAGAGCGCAACCAATTCAACTTCTGTCTTTTCCAATTTTATCTTATCCTGGAGGCATTTTTCTTTCGACCATAATTTAACCCGATTTTTTAGATGTGAGAGCTTCCTAACTAATCTCCTTTGCACCCCCTCAACTTGTTGTAGTTGTGCATCAGTCCAAACTTCACGAACTAAAGAGAAAAAGGAATCTTCACGCAACTAGGATGGATTAAACTTAAAAGGGTGAGAAACCATTCGCATCCCAATGCCCATTTGAAGTAATATTGGTGCATGATCGGATAAATAAGGATATTCAACCCACGTCCTATATCTCAAAGTTGGTGCAATAAGATCCTCTGCCACATAGATTCTATCAAGGCTTTTAGCAATGCCATACTCTCCAGATCTACCATTACACCACGTAGGAGCCAAATCGGCAGGTGCCACATCCACTAACTTGTTTTTTTCAAACAAGTCCCTGAAGAAGACCGCCAAAGGGTCAGTGAAAGTTGTTGTGCCCCAAACCTCTGCTAAATTTATCGTGAAATTCATTGATCCAAATTTTATGAGAAGAACGAAATGAATACATATAATTAAAATATGCTTAACAAGGAATAACAGAGATACAATAAAACTGGTTTTCTATTCAATAACGAAATAAGTTGAAACTGTAAAATGCAGCGGAAAACAAGCTTGCTGGAATGGTGGCAGCTTATCTCTGAGAAGAGATGTGACAGATGTGATCATTCACAAGAAGATGATTACAATGAATCTCTGAAGGCCCTTTTACAATAAACAAGAATGTAAAAAACCCTAGGCATCCAAAAACCTAACCCTAGGAGATGAAGCGCCAAAAGTCATGTGGGCCCCGTTTGGGTAATTCAATACATCAACTTCCCGGGGTCATAACTTTTGCATACAATTTTCGTTTTAGGCGCACGATAGCCTGTTGGAAAGGTATCGTTGAGGAGATTCATTTTGGGGGCTCTATTATGCCTTCGAATATCTTTGAGAAGCTCGATCACAAAAAACCTTCATTTAGGCCCTTAAAATGGCCCTGGAAATTAAAACTTCTAAAAATAGTAAATTGCCAAAATTGCCAAAAAACTATTTTGAGAGAGTTGTAAAAGGTGGGTGGTCACCGATATCCACCTGGATCAATCCTCCCTCCTTAAGAATCAATGGTCTCCATTGCGTTGATTTCCCCCATCATATGAGGAAATTTCTGTTGAATTTGGCCCCGGGTGAGCCACTTGCCTTGGTGCAGGAGCTACCCTGCTTTGACGACTCGATAAAGTTGGATCCTTTGTTGTCGAGTGCCCTTGATCTATGTGTCCAAAATATGATCACTGGATGTCTATTGCATGCAGTCAAGGTTGAGATCTGTTGGTGTCAACTGCTCTGCTATCTCTAAGGTGTCCAATAATGGTGGGAAATATGGCTGAAGGAGAGCCACGTTGAAGACTGGGTGCAGGCCAAGGAAAGGGGGAATGTTGAGCTCAAAATCATTGTCACCCACAACCTTGGTGATGGTGTACGGACCATAACGGAGTGGGTGAAGCTTCGGATGGGGCCCTGTAAGGCATTCTTTTTGCAAGTGCAACCAAACTTTGTCTCCCACCTGAAACTTATGTGGCACCCGATGTTGATCATGGCGTTGCTTATACTTGGCATTATAATTATGTAGGATATCCTGAACCTGTTGGCAGATGTGTTAGATCCACTCAATGAACCGGGTGGCTTTGTCAGCTTCTGGTGGAGCAGGGGACGAGTCGGTTGAGGTGGTCACCAGGGTTAGTGAAACATCCATGGGGCCTAGTGGTTGGAATCCCAACCCCACCTGAAAGGGGTTGTGGCCAGTTGAGCTATGCAGGGATCGATTGTAGCTATGCTGGACATAGGGAAGATGCTCATCCCATGTTTGGGGGCATTTTGAATTGTACATGCGCATGATATGTACGATCATCCAATTGACGACCTCAGTTTGGCCATCTGTCTGGGGGTGGAAGGCAGTGGATTTGGTGAGCTTGGTATCCAACAGTTACTAGAGGCTCAACCAGAATGTGTTGAGAAACTGATTGTCACGGTCTGAGATAATGGTTTGTGGGATCCCAAAATGTACCCATACTCGTTCAAAGAAGAGCTTGGGAGTGGCTTCTGCTGTGATGTTCTTCTTGCAGGCGGCTAGAATCGCCATCTTGGAAAAGCGATCAACAACCACAAAAACACAATCATTTCACCTCTTGGTGGATGGGAGGCTCGACATGTAGTCCATTGAGATGGATTCCCACGGCCCTTCAGGAGTAGGAAGAGGGGTGTACAGGCCTTGTGTCTTAGTGGTCGGTTTGGCAATAACATAGGCGGTGTAGGACCTGATATACTTTTTGACATCATGTCGAAGTTTCAGCTAGTAGAAATGTTTTTGCAGCACTGCCACTATCTTTTCGATGCCAAAGTGTCTTGCCACCCGACTGTAGTGAGATTCCCAAATCAGCTTCTCATGCTTACTTGATGGAATGCAAAGATGGTCTAGATGACACAACAACCCATCTTGAAGATGGAAATTAGTGACCACTGAGTTCGCGCCCAACATTTGGTAGGTGGTGGAGAAGTCAGGGTCTGTCTCGTAGAGGTGGGGCCATCCAGAGATCTCGTGGCCACAAGAGTCTAGCACTGTGGTGAGTGCCGCGACTGGAGGTCGGCTGAGGCAATCAACAACTCGGTTGGTACTTCTTGTTTTATACTTAATGTTGAGGTGGAACTCCTGTAAGTATGTGGACCACTTCTGATGGTGATCATTCTGCAATTTTTCTTGGGTCTGCATGTACTGTAGTGGCTTGTGATCAGTTTGGATGATTGTTTCCTTCCCAAGAATGTAATGTCTCCACTGGAAGCACGCTTACACAATGGAGTACATTTCTTTTTCGCAAGTAGGGTACTTATGGACAACATCTGATAGTGTCTCACTATGATATGCCACGGGGTGGCCGTGTTGAGTGAGAACAGCGCTCACAGCATAGTTTGAAGCATTTGTCTCGATCTCAAAGGGATGTTGCAGGTCTAGTAATGAAAGTACTCAGGATGAGCACAAACGATTCTTCAATTCATCAAAGGCTTGTTGTTGGGACAGACCCCACAATTTTTTTTTCTTACCACCACCCCTAGTTACTTAGCTGAGGGCCCATGCCATATGAGAGAATCCCAACATGAACCTGCGATATAAATTGGCGAGGCCCAAAAAGCTTCGAAGTTTGGTGAGTGTGGTTGGGGATGGCCAGTCACGAATGACCTAAATCTTGGCTGGATCCACATGCACACCATGTCGATCAATGATGTAGCCTAAGTAATGGACCCTGTCCATGCCAAAGGAGTATTTTTCCAAGTTTGCATATAATTTGTGTTGTCGCAGGGTGTGCAAAACCTGTTGAATATGCTGCAAGTGTTCCACCCAAGTCTTGTTGTAGATGAGGATGTCATCCAGATACACCACTAAAAAAGTATTGGTGAAAGGTTGTAGGATATCGTCCATCATCCTCATAAAAGTGGTTGGAGCATTTGTCAAACCAAAGGGCATGACCAACCATTCAAAAAGACCTTCTTTTGACTTGAAGGTGGTATTCCATACATCTATCTGTTCTATTGGGACCTGGTGGTAGCCAGACTTCAGATCAATCTTACTGAAGTATTTGGTCCCTGGGAGCTGATCAAGAAGGTCATCGATTCAGGGAATCGGGTACCAGTTTCAGACTGCGATTTTATTCAAGGCCTGGTAATCAATGCAGAATCTCTAGGTCCCATCTTTATTCTACACCAACATGATTGGGCTCCCACAAGGCAATGAACTGGGATGTATGTGCCCCTTGTGGAGTAGTTCTTGGATCTACCTCTTGATCTTCTCATTTTCTAACAGAGAGCAGCAGTAGACTGGCCCATTGGGTAGTGTTGCACCTGGGGTTAGATCGATGGGATGCTTGACCTAGAAGTGCAGAGGTACCCCAGTAAGAGAGGAGAAGATATCTCAGTATTCTTCCACAACCTTATCCACTTGCTTATGTTGTGTGGAGAGATCAGTCGCGGAGGCCCTGGATGTGGCTACGATCTTTCTCTCACTCTGAGAGTGAATCACGAAGAAGAAAAATTTCTCGGTCTGAGAGATGACCTTCCTGCATTGCTTAGTAGAGATCAAGGAAATAACACTGGGAAGGACTGCCTCGGGTATCCTGTACAATTTCCTATTCAAAGTAATAATAACACTACAAGGCCTAGACTCATATACAACATGATGTTTCCATAGATAAGGTTGGCCCAAAAGAACATTATAAACTTTAAGAGGAGCAACATCACACAATACCTCGTCTTTGAAGGGCTTGATGTCATACGATAGTTGACACTGTTGGTTGACGCAGAGATCGCTTCCTTGGTGAAGCCATCCAATGGTGTAGGGTTATGGATGCGGCGTTGTCGGCAGGGCCAACCACTTGATGACCTCTGCTGAGATGAGGTTCTTCTGGCTACCGCTATCAACGATGAAGTGCAGCGGGGTGCCTTTTACCCACATCTGTGAATGGAAGAGGCACTCGCCTTCTTCTGGCTCGTCTGGTTCATCGGGCCGGAGCTTGGTGGTAGCAACGGTGTCACTGGGTTCCACATCAATGATTTGTCTTCCCCTCACGGGTTCTGACTCAGAGTCAGAACCCGCATCTGATTCAGAAGCTTTCACTTCGACCACCAACGACTACTTTGAGTGACAGTCAGCAGTGTTATGCCAAGGGCTCTTATGGAAGTCCCACCACTTCCCAATATCTTTCTCTATCTTTCCAATGTCATTCTTTGCTTGCGGCTTGGACTAGTTGTCCTGATATTATCCATCTTTGCTCTGTCCTTTGTTCTGTGGGTTGGGGCTGCCGCTTCCTGGCTTTTGCTATGAGGGGTTCCCAGGCGCAAATTGTCGCGTCTTTTGTTTGAGCTTCTGCTCGATTTTGATGACATATCAATAGGCCTTGCCCAAGGATGAGATGTCCAGAAATTCCATTTTGGTCTGGATGTATCTATGCAGAGCACCGCGATACTTGAGCACCAGATGTCACTACGAATATTTGATACCCAGCTTGGTGCGCAATGTATGGAAGATATTTGTGAACTCTGGCACTGCTTGGTCTCTTTCTTGTCGCAATGTGGTCCATTTGGTATACAAGTCCTCATAACTTTCGACGAGGTAGTATTGTTCCTTAATAGCATCCCTGAAGGATTCCCAAGTGGCTGCGACTGTAAAGAATGAGGGTTCATCTGTTTCCTTTTGCTCACATAAAGTTTCCCACCAATCTTTGACATGGGGAACAACTTTGAGGAGTGCAAAAGTAATATTTTCTCTATGCGAAAAGTTATGGACAGAAAAATACCCTTCTAGTAGATTCAACCACTTGTCTACAACATCTGCGTCTATATGACCTTCAAATATAGGAATATCGAAGTTGATTTGTACCTTGAAGGGGGAAGCGCCTTCGCTTGAGGAAGATGTGTCGCCTGTTGGTAGCTGCCGAAGGATTTGCGTGAAACTATCCATCATCTCGTTCCTCTATTGCGTGAGGGCTTCCTCAAGCAACATTTTGAAAAGATCTCTTGTCCTGTCATCTTTCTTTTCCTATGCCATGAGAGGTCACTTGGGCGTGTGAGATCTTTTGTCCTCAAGAGAAACAAGCTCAAGACCCAATTCTTTGTACCCTGACCTCGTTGGGGACATGCATTAAGACGACAAGGAGCAGACCGCTCTAATACCACTGATCCATATTTTATGAGCAGAACGAAATGAATACAGATTATTAAAATATGCTTAACACAAAATAACAAAGATACAGTAAAACTGGTTTTCTATTCAATAACGAAATAAGCTGAAATTGTAAAATGCAATGGAAAACAAGCTTGCTAGAATGGTGGCGGCTTATCTCTAAGAAGAGATGTGGCGGTTGCGCTCATTCGCAAGAAGATGATTATAATGAATCTCTAAAGGAATTTTTACAATAAACAGGAATGTCAAAAACCCTAGACATCCAAAAACCTAACCCTAGGAGATGAAGCACCAAAAGTCATGTGGGCCCCGTTTGGGTAAGTCAGTACATCAACTTCCCGGGGTCGTAAATTTTGCATACGGTCTCTGTTTTAGGCACACGATAGCCCGTTGGAAAGGTATCATCAAGGAGATTCATTTTGGGGGCTTAGTTATGCCTATGACTATCATTGAGAAGCTCAATCCTGAAAAACCTTCATTTAGGCCCTCAAAATGGCCCCGAAAATTAAAACTGCTAAAAATAGTAAATTGCCAAAATTGCCAGAAAACTGTTTTGAGCGAGTTGGAAAAGGTGGGTGGCCACTGATATCCACCTGGATCATTCATGTCCCCTGTCATGATCAAGTCAACATGAGCTAACAATCCCCTGTCTTCCACTTTTTTCCATAAATTCTTGCGGTCTGTACAAGGGTCGTATACATTCAAAAGATAAATCTTCCTTTTATCCACTACGCTGGAACCTGACAAGAAAATACCACCATAGCTTAGGACAGGAAATAATTCAAAAAAACTAGGATCCTAAGACACCAGGAGGCCACCCAATTTTCCCACTGAACTAACAGCACAAGACATCCACTCTGGCCTGAGTGCAAATATGAATTGCCTAGCCTTCTCCTCGTCCACTAGGGTCTTTTGTAGAAAGACAATATTGGGTAAAGTTTTTGACATAAGTATTTGCATGGAGGCCAACTTTAGGGGTCCTCCTACCCCTCTTATATTGAGAGAGAGGAGGATCATGATTTAGCCCTTGCAAGGGCTTTCAAGCCTCTAAGCGCCCCCTGATCAATGTTAGAAGAAAGTTGGTTAGTCAAAAAGGAAAGGTTCGTCCCCATCTTTTTGCGGGCACTTCTAGTTTTTACAAGAGATAACTCAAGCCCCAATCCTCGCGACCATGCCAGGTCCTTCCCATTTGAAACTCCTACACATTCGTATTCTCTAGAAGCATCACTAGGCCCAACATTAGCCACAACTTCTTTCCCCAAGAAAGTCGGAATCGAGATAGGACTAGCAGCCTCTCTGTAGGATGGAACCAAGGCCGTTAGCATCCCATCCAAGGATTGCTCACTGGAGACAGGTTCTCCATAACCAGACACAAGGAGTGAATCTTCCTCCAACAAAGTCTCAGGAAGAACATTATTACTCATCTCTTAGGTAACAACAGGGGCAGGAGGGGACTCACGTCGAGCATCTAGTGAAACCGAACTCTCTATAACAGTCTCATTAACCACACTCTTAACATTTGCAGATGGAAAACTCGACTCCGAAGGGAAAAAAGTATCTAGGTGGTCTCTTTCCCACGCAGATAAAGTGAAATACAGAGATGGACAGTGGTGTCATAACTTACCAATGAAGGTGTTGTTCGGAGAAGCTAAGCTATCCATATCAAACGCTCCCGAAAAAGCTTCTCGCTCCTGCGCATCCATCCCAAGGGAGTAATAGCTAGTTGTATTATCCTCTGAGGAGTCCTCGTCGACTGAAGCTCCAAAATCTTGATGACAACCCTTCCTAAGATAAACAGTTCACCTACAATGCGAACAACGAAGTGGTACACCCAAATAATCTAATCTTTGGACTAATAGGAGAGCCCTCCACTCAATTTCCAATGTTTCCAGCAGTCTAGCATGGATATCCACTTCCACGAGGACTTTAGCCATCCTTTTGTCTGGAGATTGTAAAGCATCATCATCAACCTTTATAAAATGTCGTAAGACATTTCCTATTACCTCCAAAGCTTTGACATTCCACAACAGTGTTAGAAAAACAGGACCGTGGAGCAATAAAATAAAACAAATGAAGAAACAAAACACATAAGATACACTATACAATAGAGACACAGATTTACGTGGTTCACCCAGTGTGGGCTACGTCCACAAGAGAAATTGCTAGGTCCTTCCTTTATTATTATCTAGCATATGAAGGGATACAACCTACAACAAACCCGCTGTAACTTCCTCTTCTTTCTCTCGCAGTCTCCTATCTCAAAATACAATATTCACCATCAACCATAGCCGCAATACATTTCCCTCATAAAAGAGGGCTGCCTTCTAGGGCAAAAAACCCTAACATAATCTCTACCGTTAGATCTGCAACCTTATAAAGAATGGTCCAGATTTACATTGAAATTACAATATACATTTACAAGGCAATTTTTCCTTCGGGGGCTTCGCCCTCGAACCCCTGCTGGGGGCCCGCTCGCCCCCAGACCCCCTAGCCGGGGGGATAGCCCCCCCAGACCCCGCAGAGGGGGTACCCCCCCTCTGCACTCCCCCGCGTGGAAGAGTGTACATACTTCTAGGGTGTAAATACTTCATGGGGTATAAACATGGCTGAAAGCAAGGACCTCTGAATCAGAAAGATAATCAGGCTCCACAACCAACAATCTCCCACTTGGAGACTGATCTCAACAACTCCACCGCTGCTGTATATGCTAGACTCTGAACCTTCTTGGACCTGGCAAATTTCTCATTTTCATCTTCATTCTTGAAGACCAACTGAAACTGAGCAGGAACTCAGTTTCTCCCTAGTTACTCCCTTTGTTAACATGTCTGCAGGATTCTGGCTAGTGTGTATCTTTTCCAACTTCAAATGTCCATCTTCCAAGGCATATCATATGAAGTGGAAAGCAACGAAATGAAAACCAATGGTTGTTGAAAGAGGTAAGACATATTCCAAATTTAAGGAAAAATCTAATTTCAACAAGGCAGTTGGCAAGTGAAGGTTGTATATCCATATTTACAGAGAAGACGTGGAAGGTCATCAAAGGATATTTGAAAACACATGATTCCACTTATGTACCTTAATGATGATAATAAGGGATAGTTCATCGTCAATGTTTCATTGTCTATCAAAGCCTTATTCATTGTTGTCCCTTGTTGTCTTTGTTGCATATTAAGATTTTCCATTTATCCAACTGTTATTTATCCATGACTTCCTTGGATTTCCATCATCAAACACAATCTTCTTCTTTTGCAGTTGGTTGTTGAATCAAAGTTGTAGAGGTTTCATGTCGCTCCTTGTTTGTCTTAGATCTCTCTAGTTGTGGAGAAAAATACCTTCAACAAGGAAAATTTTAGGGGCGAAATTTAGCCCCTTCAAATTTTGGTCGGGTGAATTTTAAATATTAAAAAAAAAAACCATATTAAGCCCAGTTTGCCCCCCCTTTATTTAAAAAAAAATATTAATTATATATTTAGCCCCAATTTAGACGGAGAATAATTACATTTTTGCCTTGGAAAAATGGCGATCGATGACTCGATCCTCCTTTTCCCTGATTTTTGGGAGTAGCCATTGATCTTCTAGGGTTTTCTCCCACCGTTTAAGGTTGAAAACCTGTATTTCCTCCCATTCGCCCCTGCCCCTGACTTGGGAATGGTCATTGGCCTTCGAGATTTTTTTCCCACAATTTTAGATTTTTCACAGGGCCAAAGACCATGATTCGTGTCGATTTGGGAATGGCCATTGGCCTTATGGCTTTTCCGCCCATCGATTTGGAGTTTTTACAAAGGATGCCCCCGATTTGGAGTTTTTACATGAATTTGCCCATGGGTTTTAGAAAAATTTTCCCCAGTTTGATGGTGATTCACAATATTAATAGATCCAAGTGGTTTGCCTTGAAATCTTCAGCCACGCCTAGCTTGAAATCTTCAAAGGCCAAGTTCCAACTTCCAACTCAAAATTCTATTGTCAAAATTTGCAAATAACAGGTGGAGAAAGCGTCGAGTTCTTTGCATCTTCTCGGTCGCTCTGTGTCAACATTTATGGTTTCCAACCTGCAACACCTTGATATCGGGTAAGTGGCTTCTAATCCCTCTCTGTAACTTTTGTCATGACTGTGAATTTCACCATAGCATCCATGGTATGTTAACTTGTGAAATGTGGCACTATGCTAGCTTATTGGTGGTACCATTCAATTGTGCTATATTCTATTCTAGTTTTCAGTATTTTCAATTTTGTTTCATTTCCAAACCAGTTTTATGATCATGGAATTTTGGATTAGTATGATCATTGAGAATGTCACCAAAATGGCATGCAGTTCTTCCTTCCCCTCACAAGTTGTCATTACATTATTTCTAAGGATAATCTTATCATTTATGGGCTCATGGTTCTCCGCTCCTCTAGTAGCAGAGTTTTTTTGGGCATTCATTAAGTGCATATGCTACTAGGGATTATGTTGATCAGTGATAGAGCCCACCCAGCCTCCAAGATAACAAAGGCTTCAGGTCATGATGAGTGATTGTTTGGGTTAGTGTTTGGAGTAGATCAGTAGTTTCGCGTTTAAGTTTTTGATCTTACCCACAGTTTGGATAAATTACCTGGGTGTTTTTAAATCATTCTCACAAGCTGGTGCTGAAATATGGTGTTTCAACACCGTGTTTCCCAATTCTTTTGTGTTTCCACGCACAAGTGATAGAGCACCCACCGATCATACTAGCTTTCCAAGCAAGAATATAATCCAAAGAAAAATTAATGCAATTCTGCCCACAAAGCTACAATTTCACATTCTTGAATCCTAAATTCGTTTTAATAGAGAAAATTCCATTCAAATGCATGAATGTACTAGTGTGAATATTGCAGTATCAAGACCATGTCATGCAACAAGACAAACATAGTTATAGATAGTTTTAGATAGATGCGGCATGCCTAGAGTGAGTTTGTGTCGAACAATGAACAAGAATGAAAAATTTAATGCATACATTTCTACAAGCACTTCATATGCATCCTCATATAGTATACTAAGTTGTTGGTATTATAATTTCATACAAACATTTCTTCAACCCGTTGCTATATCATATTGTACTGCTTACTATGCTAATAACAAAAAAATAATGAAAGATAGTTATCCATATATAGCCATTTTTCACCATGAAAATCAATTAACCAAAATTTTCCACTCCAAGTTTTGTCTAACCCACCATATATTACTATTTCAACCCAATTATAACCAAACACATAAGAATTGAAACCAACCTTACTAAATCTAATCTCAAATGCCAATTCAAGCTGTAAACTTCAAATAATCACATACTCATGAAATCAAATGGAGATAGAAAGTGTTACTGGTATAGTGCAGAGAATCTCCATGATTTTTTGTAGCTAGGATCTACATGCAAGGAACTTATCCCTAATTTACCAGTTATAGGTTTTCCACCATAAATCCCATGCTTGAATGGTCGAAAGTGAGGCTTGCATACATGACTAGATTCCCAGTTTTGATGAATGGAAGTATGCTCCCTCTCAATCTCTTTCCTTGTGCCAGTTATAGGTTTTCCACCATAAATCTCATGCTTGAATGGCCAAAAGTAAGGCTAATCTAAAATTCAAAATTTAGCAAGCAAAAAAATGGGCATATGTTTTTTCACCTCAGTTCACTATTGTTCCAGATTTAATAATTGTCAATTCAGTTAAGTTTTCTGTCAGTCCAAATTTCAGTTCAGTTCAGTTACACAAATGCATGATCTATTCTTAGATAAGGGCTCCAATCACTAGGTAGTTAGTGTGCATGCATGAGGATCTGAGTGAGGGTGCAGACTTGAAGGAGGAGAGTACATGCATACATGCCACAACCATTCTCCAATTGGGATGTATTAACTCAGGCACTGTTATCCATTTGATTAGGCTTAGGGTTTGAGGATGCTTCTTGCATGTATCGAGTTACAATGTATCTTCCCTCTTCCTCCTAGTCTATAAAGGAGAATCAAGGTCCACCACTGTGGTGGTTGGAGAGTTTGCGTTTTTGAGCTATATCTTAGTTTATTGTTTTTAGATCTGCAAGTTTGTTGTTCATATTATCAGTAATATGTGTTTGTAGATGAATGTACTCTATAGCTATTATTTGTAGGCCTATGTACAAATCATAGTCACTTTTTTGTAGGTGAATGTACAAAAAAATTTCAACATAGATTTAAAGATGACATATTTATAAATAGAATTCATTATCTCACATAAAATTATATATATATATATATATATATATATATATATATATATATATAGAAGTGCTCATTATCTAAGTCTTATTTGTTTTATTTGAAGTTACATGTATGGAGATTTTTTCATTGGGCATTCCAAATCTTAGCCTTGTAATTATGATTTCTATTATTACCATGTCAATTATTTGTAGTGTTTTTTTTTCATAATTAGATCTTTTGTTTATAATATAGTTATTTTTTGAAGATCCTGCAGGGATTTGATAGTGGAAGTATACATACTCTATTTCATTTGGATTTAAACTTGTGACTTTCTAAGAGGAACCACATGTTCTTAATCATTAAACTAATAATTAAAAACAGATAACATATCACATGTAATTCATCTCCACCTCAAAACTTGTAACCACCTCTTATATGAAAAATCTAATAATATATAATCAATTGACTTTCTAAGAAGAACCACATGTTCTTAATCATTAAACTAATAATTAAAAACAGATAACATATCACATGTAATTCATCTCCACCTCAAAACTTGTAACCACCTCTTATATGAAAAATCTAATAATATATAATCAATTTGCTGCACACTAGTAATATTTCCATCATTTCCACCATTTCCCTTCTCAGCAAATAATGACAGCCTAGTTCTTTCAACATTATTTCTTGAATATTTTGAGAGACTAATGATTACTTGTCACTCAGATAAACTGTAATTATTAAAACTGGACCAAGCAATGAATACTGCAGGTAAGATGCATACGACACCCTTATGTGTCTCACATTGAATTGCCATGGCATATTATTGATTTTTTTTTATTCGCAAATGCTGAATGAGCTGACCAGAATTGTTGAATGGTGTAATCAGGCAGCTTTTGATGGTGTCTGCCCAAAGGACTCACAGACTCACATGGCAGTAATGGCTTAATCTCCATCTTTCGTTGAAACTTTTCAACGAAAGTAAAGGACTCACATGCTATGTACAACAAAAGTTTCAACGAAAGACGTAGATTAAGCCAGCCATGCCATTACTGTAGCCATGCGGTACTGTACCTTTGCTTTTATTTTGTCCTGTGGAGATGTTATTACTTTTGTTGATTGTCATGGTGACGGGCAATTTGCCCGTCAAATTCCATCCCTGCGAGTCACATGCTATGTATAACAAAAGTTTCAACGAAAGACGGAGATTAAGCCAGCCTAGCCATTACTGTAGCCATGCGGTACTATACCTTTGCTTTTATCTTGTCCTGTCTATTCATGTACATTCAACCAGCTGTGGAGGTGACTCTTGTTGTTACTTTGGTTACATTGATGGATTGTAATAGGAAATGTTGGAAAATTCCCCGAAAGACCACGATGTTGCAATAGAGGCATCTGAATTGAATGAAATAGCTCTATAAATAAATAAGCCTTAGTTTAAAATTGAATGAACTAGGTCTATAAATAATAAATAAATAATTAAGCCTTAGTTTAAAGGTTCTATTTTTTTTTCATATTTTTCGATTAAACTTGTTCGAAATTTAGTTAGAAATTATCGAAACAGCAGATTTTTGTGGTTGAATTTGTATAATCCAAATGTTTTAGGGGTTTTTCAGGATGTCCAATTTATTTATACATTCAAAAATACAAATAGAAAATTGCCATTCACCCAGATTTATATTACTGGATCCCCATAAAAAATGCCAAAAAATAAAACTTTTAGAAAAGAACTTGTTAATGATCTGCAATTGTTGTATTAAGAGAAGAGTTACAAATATTGGGTTCATTTTCTAGTTACTTCCTCATAAAGACTCAAAACTTTTGTATGTACTGTTAATATTGTTGGAATCCAGTGAAGTGAGGGGAAAATATAGTCATTTGGAGACTTTCAAATATATCTTCACTGCTCTCTGTCACTGTTTTCCTTAAGTTATAAAAAGGAATTTGTATATTATTGCTCTTAGCAAATCATATAATGTCTTTGTATCGCTTATCATAGAATACTCACTTGTGCTTGTTCTTTACAATAAATCATTATTACTAATTAATATAGTACTTCAAACCATCTAAATCCATGTTAACTTTAAAATCATTTTCACTTTTTGAATCAAAATTAAAATCAGATTTAAAATCTGTGTTTTTGGTATCATAGTTTATTCATTAACATAAAATGACTTTAATCTATTAACATAATCAATTATTAAAATCAATTAAATTTAAAGTTACCCTTAACCTTTTGACATAATCAATTCCTGAAATGAAATGACCTTAATCCAAGTGATTTTCATTGTTCATCTCTCTAAGTCACTCCAATCTCATATAATGTAACCATCACAGAGGGCACAAATTCATTCTTATGGGTTCCATAGCCTTTCTAAGCTCGAATTTCACATCAAAAAAATGTTCTATTGATTTGATTTACCATAGCCATACCTGCTAGAGTATATAAATTTTTAGTAAGGCATCCCAATTTGTTGTAGCAGCAGCTAGACAAGAGATTTTATAATGGTCTCTTCATGAGCACATAGATATAATCAAAAGACAAAAGACCATCCCGAAGTCACAAAATATGCTGCTGCACATGCACGTTTTTCTATCTGTAAGCTTGATGAAATTTGTTCAAAAATTATCCACCTTTAAACTACAAACCAACAGCACTCAATCTACCAATTTTTTGTTGCCACGGGACCCATACCTGTGGCTAACTTTGCGAATTCATGCTACGACATATTCATAGATTGTAATGTTCTTTCTAATCTCTTCATTGGAATTCAATATTCATACACTGACTTCATTCTAATCTCTTTCTAGATTGTAATTCAATATTCATAGACTGACTTCATTCTAATCTCTTTCTAGATTGTAATTCAATATTCATAGATTGTAATATCTTTTTAGATTGTAATTCAATATTCATAGATTGTTATGCTTTTCATGGTATAGCAGTTATGTCATGATTTTGAATAATATTCTATATTATTATTATAGATGATTTTAGGAGTTAAATTTAATAAATGGGTTAATGTTCCATGATTTTTCTAAATTTTTTTTTGTTAATTTCCATTTCTTTTCTAAAAACTATTTTTCCAAATTCTATAGAATTAAATTATTTTACTTTAAAAATGCCAAAATTTTAAAGAAACTATATAAAATCCTTAGAAATTTGAATATAGTAAGTTTAACTCATATTACTATATTTTAATATAAATTTTCATCCTTAAATTGATCCCTGATAATCATTATTGGTAGCTAAAAATGGAGTCACTTGAACATCTGGTAGCTAAAGATAGAGTCACTTAAATATCTAGTAGAATATAAAAATCCTTG